>CAJNIZ010047169.1:0-37255 GCA_905231905.1 Symbiodinium pilosum | reverse complement strand
CTCCATACCCCTAAACGAGAAGTGTGGGTTCGCAGGTGATTCAGGTGGTGTAGCATTCCTTCCGTCCACAACATGAGTAGTGTTTTTTTGGTGGTTGAACCTAGTAAGATTCTATTCTTTATATAAAATACTATACCCCAAAAGGAGGATAATTAAAATCTTACTCTATACTGGGTACCATAGTATCCCAAAACAGAATATACTGCTCACATGGGGATTACAAACGGACTATGGGGGTCGAAATCTAAAACTTGGGTACTACCCCCCCCCCAGTAACAGTCTATATTAGGGGTCCTATTAAGGGCTATGTATAACAAATTTTAATTATTATCCAACTGTTACTGAGGGGGGGGGGCGCAGTACCCAATCTAAAACCCTAAACACTCTCTTCTGACGCGTTTGGAGAAGATCCCTTGGCATGAAATTTTCTGGACCTGACCTAGGTAGACTCTAAATGGCGGCAAAGCGCATGTATGTAGGCACTATGCACGCATGGCATGTCTTTGCACATACATGTATGTACGGAATTGCAAAACCCTAAGCCCTATAAACCTAAAGCCCTGAATCCTAGACCCAAACACCAAACACATCCCCTGCGACCGAGAGGCCGAGAAAGGCGAAGAAGCAGACAGGCACGATGCCTGGAAAAAACATTCTTAAGGTCTAGCATAACCAATGGTTTCAAGGCTGGGGGTTAATGTTGGGGCCTGATTAGTGTGCCCTTCCCCCCCAACAAGAAGGGAAGCCTCTATAATCAAAAGGCATCAAAACAAATTGGGGGTCTGGGGGATCCTAGGGCCACATAAGAGTCTATAAGGAACAAGGGATCCTTCGGCTTCTATCAAATTCATAAGGACTTGTTCAGTTTAGCTTTCAAGAGAATAGGAAGGGCAGAGTCCTTGGCCTTCATAATGAAAATGCCTGGCCTTGAAAACAATCATAAGAAATCTCTCTAAAATCAATGAGACATCGATTTTAAACCCATTACACACAATTAAAAGCAAATTAGGTTGGCTTCAAGCCCGGCCGAAAACGAAAAAAAAAAAAATACATGATTGAGCCCCCCCAAATCATTTACTGTATATGATTGAGGACCAGGGGCTCTGCTGGACTACCCCCTTTGGAATTTGATTGCTTGGCCTGTTCGAATAAGCGGTTTAAAAACCAATCGATTGTTTTTGGTGGCATCAATTTCCAGATTCGAGCGGCAATAGATAGAGCCTGTCCTTTTCGTGTAAAGGCCTGGCTTTAAAACCAAAAGCATTTTGGCCTGGCAAGTTGGCAAGTTTTGTGTTTGAGGTTAGGGTTCAGGGTCTAGTCGAGTACTGCTTTAATGACTATGGTTTGGGGTCTAGGGTCTGAATAGAAATAGTACTTCTAATTTAGTAGTAAAATCATCAATGATAATGGTAATAACAAGGTAAAATAAGCATTCGAATGTTCACAGCTTGAGGTTCAGGTTCGGGTCTGATGGTCTACTCCAAGCAGCTTCAGAGCCCAGGAACAAGCAGCGACTGATGCCCAACAACCTTCAAACAAAGCGTCAAGACTTGAACCTTAAGGACTCTAAAAACCCTCAAAACCAGGCTGACCGGAATCCGACAAGCTCTAACCGTGTACACCCTGAAAACCAAAACAAACTTCAAACCTTAAAAACCCTAAAACACCCAACAACACCCTAAAACCTACAACCCCCAATCCTAAAAGCCCTAAACGCATGTGGGTTTAGGGTTTACCGTATCGCCCTTTTGGACCTCGGTTCAGGCAGTGGGTTTTTGTTCATGGTTTTTGGGCCTGGGCTTCAGTACCCCTTTAAAACCTGCAAGCCCCGTTTCGGTTTTAGGGTACAGGTCCTCTACATGTTGCAGCTTTTTTTAAACCCTAAACCCTAAACCCCTCGCTTTGGTCCCTACAAGAATGCAATAGGTTGCGACTTACGGCCTGTAGGATTAGGGTTTAGGGTTTAGGGTTTAGGGTTCAATGATGGACGGTCCCTGGCTTGGGATTTCCGAATTTGGGGGTTGCGGGTTTCGGGCTTGGGGATTTGGTGCTGATGAGGGGATAGATTTTGAGGAATGGGGGTTAGAGCAGGTTAGGGTTTAGAGCTTAGGATCTAGGAGCCCTAAACCCTAAAAGGATTTAGGGCAGTTGACTCGCAGTCAGTCCACCAACCAGTCAGGAGATTCTTCCCTGCGAGTGGCTTGAATGGCAGGCAGAAGGCGGTTAAAATTCTCAAGAACTGTCCCGACTCTGGTTAAGAAACCCCAGACCCTAAGGTTTGGGGTTTTAGGGTTTAGGGTTTAGCCATACGTAAGCCCTGAGCCCTAAACCCTAAGCCCTAAACCCCCCTAAGTCAACCCTAAGCCCTAAACCCAACCCTAGACCATCGACCCTGGCTCCTTTGCAGTCTCATGGTTTTGGGCTCAGGGATGTAGGATGGGGGTTTAGAGTTGAGGGATGTAGGGTTTAGGGTTCAGGCTTAGAATCGAGGGATATACGATCTAGGGTTTAGGGTCTAGGAGTTGAGAGATTTAGGGTTTAGGGCTTAGGGTTTACAGTTTAAGGTATAGAATTGAGGGATTTAGGGTTTAGGGGTTAGAGTTCAGGGATTTCAGGTTTAGGATTTAGGGGACGGAGAAGTGTGACAATAAACCAATTGCAACCGCACGAAGCCCCCGACCCTAAACCCCAAACCCTCGACAATGCCTATCTCATCCATGGACAACTGCGCGTTGTCCCCCTGGAGCGGATTCTCCAGGCGTAGGTTGTAGCCTGTCGGTTTAGGGTCTAGGGTTTCATCCTGGCACAGGAAGCCCTAAACCCGCAAACCGTAAGCCCTAAAAGCCCGCTTGGCTTCGACTTCGGACATTGTTGCGTTCCGGAGGTTCATGTAACTTACTCCCACACCCTAAACCCTAAAGCTACTTACGCCTGGGTTTAGGGTGGATATCCTGTTCAGTTGGTAGGCTTAGGAATCAAAACTGATGGCTTAGGAAGGTTCACGGAACCTAGTAAATACTTAGTGCCCTTGAAGTACATAGAATGTGGGGACATGTGGGGTAGCTTGGGATCTTATTTTGACATTAGGCAATTCCATATTCTATCTACTGAAGGGGGCTATACAGCAACAGGCCTCTCTACCCTACCTGTCATCCCACCGACTGGCTTATACAGATTGCCCCGGCTCTTTGTATGGGGTTCTATAAACACGGATATCAATGTCGGGTTTGGGTTGCAGGATTTGGGGTTTAGGGTTTAGGGCTGTAACTGAACGCTAAATCAGGTTGGATGAGCGTCACGGCGCCGTACCCCCTGGGACATCGAACCCCCGGGCCCACCCACCCTAAGACCCGAGACTTCCCAAACCCTACCACCCTACCCCCTAAACTCTAGGCCCCCAAGCCTCTAATCCCAAACTCCTAAACCTTCAGTACCTAGGTGCCGTAGTCCAATACGGATCATGCCAGAATTTGTGCATGTAGAGCCCAGCCTAGATCCCAAACCGGTGCTTTAATGTTGCTTCAACCCTTAGCAACCACAATGTCAAAAAAACCTGGCTTGCTGTTAAGGAACTCAAATTAAGCTACCACCATATGTGTATGCAGTAAATTATAGGGTTTCCACAATAACTTGAATTAAGTTCCCGAACAGTAACCCAGAAAATCATGGTGCTCGGCTGCTTACAACACCACCCAAGGGCTGCATGATACCAGGGAGGACCACAAAACTTGACAGGCCAGCCAAGCAGACCCTGCGGTTTAGGGTTTAGGGTTTCTAAGCCCCTCAGCCCTAAACCCTAGGCCCTAAACCCTAAAACCCTAAGCCCTAAACCCTAAAACCCTAAGCCCTAAACCCTAAAACCCTCAGCCCTAAGCCCTAAATCCTAAAACCTAAACCCTAAAACCCTAAGCCCTAAACCCTAAAACCCTAAGCCCTAAACCCTAAAACCACGCGTCCCTGAAGGCCTAAATCCAAGTTGTGGTCCGAGCAGGAGGCCAGGGCGATAAACCACCAGCGCGGCCGTACCTTTTCCTGAGTTTGGGATTTAGGGTTTTGGGTGCAGGGATGTAGGTCTAGGGTTCTGGGATTAGGGCTTGGGCATGTCAGGGCTTGGCAGGTTTTGATATTTAGAGGTGTGTTTCTGGGCTAAGGGGATTTATAAGGCGTTTGAAGATTAGAGGTTTATGATTTTAGAGATTCGAGGGTTCCAGAGTGTAGGGGCTTACAAGGATTTGAGTGCTTGGGGGTCGTGCTTTTGATTTTGGTCGAGGGCGCCACGGCGGAAATACAAGGACTTGGCGGGTTTGCAAGCTTATGGACTTATACCGTAAACCTTTTGTGGACCCCCCACCCAGTAATAGTGACAATTATAGATAATCAGGAACTATATTAGTGTCCTCTTATGTTCCTATTATACCCCTATTACAGGGTGCTAAACCCTAAACCCTAAACCCTAAACCCTAGTCAACAACCTCTGGGTTGCTCGTTGCTGCTCGCCCCTGGTCTGTCTGCCTTCTCTGCTGAGCTAGGGATGAAAGTTTAGGGTTTAGGGATTAGGGTGTAGGGATTAGCATGTAGTGTTTGGGGATTAGGGTTTAGGGCTTAGGGTTTAGGATTTCATGATGTTCTTCGGCAGTAATATTTGGTAGTTTCCATAAACACGAGGGCCCCAATCTATGCACTGAATACTATACTTCTCAATCAGAGACCTTCAAAAATGGGGAGCCCTAGTTTGTGGACACCCAACTACTCGCTACAAACCAATAGGTCATCCCATTTTCCATTTCATGTTCCCTGTCCTTTTCCAGTTGATACTCCATTATATCCTTATATACCACAACCCTAAGACCTGAAAACTCAACGATAAATCCTCGGCCCAAAACCCTAAACCTAAACCCTGTACCGCAAATATGACCACGGGTCAACCACCACAGTATCCAGCGACTGGCCTTCGTTGGAGGCGATCCGATGCCATTCCAGGGGGTAGGCCTTTCCGTAAGGGGTTTAGGGCTTAGGGTTGCAAGTGCAATGTAGGGTTTGTGTTTTCTTTGGCTTAGGAGATAGGCTCTGAAGTGTAGGATTTGGGGTTAAGACATTGGGGCTTAGGGTTTGTGATGGTTTAGAGTTTCAACAAATTTCAAGGTTTGGAGTTTAGGGAATGAACGCCCACCCCAAAACCTTAAACTGGAGTCGCAGCACTGCTTAAGAAAGGGTTGGTCAAAGAAATTGAGAGCAACAACATCACCTTAACTGCCCTATCGCGTTTAGGGCTTATCGTCCCCCTTAAATAGATAGAATATGGCTTTGGGTATAGTATAAAAAGATCCCCACATACCCCATATTCTATCTACTTAAGGGGGACTATAACCCTATAAACCCTAAACCCTAAATCCCTAAATCCTAAACCCTATATTCTATCTGCTTAAGCGGGACTATAGGGCTCAGAGCTATAGGGATTCTGAATTCAGCTTAAAAAATTACGAGGGGAACCTCAGACCAGAACGGCGGTTTAGGGTTTGGGGTTTAGGGTTTAGGGTTTAGGGTTTTGGGTTCAGGGTTTAGGGTTTAGGGTTTAGGGTTTAGTGGTGGTACTATCGGGAGGGGAAATGGTATTCATTACTGCACGGCGATTATGAGGGGAAGGGGATTATCTGGGCTTCTACATTACACTCCACACCCCAGAACCTAAACCCATAAACCCATAACCCCTAAACCCTCAACACTAAACTCTAAACTCTAAACTCCAAAGCCTAAACCCTGCCAAAAAAATGCGAACCCTCTGGGTTGGCTTTTGGCGTGTCGTATTAGGCACTTGCACTGTCATTCACTGTAATTCCTTTGGACCTAGAATACAAAACGTGAAAAGTCCTTGTGGATTTTACGACCATGAATACAGAACGTTATAATTCCTTAGGGATCATACTACCATGAATAGGGGAACTTAATACTTCCAGCGGGATTATACTACCAGGAATAAAGAATTTACTACTTCCTTAGGGGTTATACTACCATGAAGATTGAAAGATCATGAGGAGATGGGAGTGTAACTCGGGTGGGCATCTCAAGTACAAAGTGCAAATGTTAGCTATAGTACTACAGTACTAACTTAAAGGACTTTAGATTGTGACCTAGCAGAGAAATAGTGAGGCTTCCGCGGCTTAAGGTTTGGTTTTTTGGGGGGGGGTCCAGGGTTGTATAGCCTTAGGACTCAGGGTTTCAGGGCTTTGCGGTGCAGAGTTTGACGTTCACAGAGGTTTCAACCTCCAACACTACCTTGAACACCTTCTGCCCTAAACACAGAGCCCTAAACGCTGAACTCTAGAGCCTAAGCCATAACCCTGAAACCCTAAAAATGCCCTTCTTTGGCATGCCTATGTTCAACCGCTTCAGCGGAAGGTCGGCAGAGCTCAATCCCACCTTCTTGGACTCGCTGGACACCCATTAGGGTTTAGGGTTTAGGGTCTCTATAGCGTTTAGGGTTTTGTGCTTAATTAGGGGCCTCAATTATTTCGAAGGATGGAAAAAGCAAATGGAAAAGGGAAAAAAGGTTGAATGAAACTGGGACTACTTATATATGGGCTGTAAGCCTGAACAGCTTTCTGACATCTTTCTTGTTTGAACCCTAAAAACTAAACGCGTTTGATGTTCAGCTTCCGCTCCTGCGAGCAACACCTCAAGAACGACTAGCACATGCATGATCCCTTTAAACAGGCGAAGGGCTTGCAACCGCAGCTTAGGGTTTAGGATTTGGGGTTTACCCATAATGTAGGGACATGTAGGAATCGGACCAATTAGAACAACAGCTTGGGGTATGAAAACTATACCCGGGGTACGCAAGCTATGGTCAGGGGTATTAAAATTATAGCTAGGGGTATGAAGCTCATACTTAGGAATGTGAAAAATATACTTACGTAGAGGAATGAAAATTATTCTTATATATACGAATTTATGAAGTGCTTACACTGGACCCATCCCGTCCTTCTTGGCCGCCCGGGTCACATCGGTGCAGTTAGCCTCCGACAAGGACTCATATAGGAGTTTCCCAAATACAGGGGTACCCCTTGCAACCCCCAACTTACTACAGTCCCGATTATTTATAAGGACCCGCAAGAAGACATCCCATCATTTCGGCATTCCCAGGGTTCAGAACCCTAAACCCTACCTGTAACCCCAATTACCTGCAGTTTAGTAGTGATTACCCCCTGAATAGAAGGTATAACCCATTAAACGCTAGGAAAATGGGGCCACAGGTATACTCTTATCTCTAAACCCTGTCCCAAGGTTCGGGCGACCAGAAGTTGGAACGTTAGCATCTGAGCCCTGCACCCCAAGGCCAAGAAATGCCGGAAACTTAGCCACAAGGTTTAGGGTTGACGTAGGGTTTTGGATTTTAGGGTTTAGAGGCATGCCCGGAACACCTGCTTAGCATGACCGGAGGCTACATCATACCAATAAGGCCGCGGATGCCCTCTGCGCTCTGACTTAGGAAGTTTTATCCTATCCATATACCCTGGAGAATACACCACGTGA
Organism: Symbiodinium pilosum; assembly: GCA_905231905.1. Taxonomy (NCBI): domain Eukaryota; class Dinophyceae; order Suessiales; family Symbiodiniaceae; genus Symbiodinium; species Symbiodinium pilosum. The sequence continues at coordinate 29,725 of CAJNIZ010047169.1, read as the reverse complement.
TGCTTAGGATCATCTGCGCGAATCAGAACGCCGTGCTGCTCAGCTGATCATGCATTTATGTTCGGCTCAGGAGGTCCCTGATCTCTGTCCTCAACTCCTGCAGATCTGCTCTCGTAACGGTCTCCTGCTTCAGGGTTGCAATGCGGTCCTGCAATCGTCTGACTTGGGCCATGATTTTCTGTATCAACTCCGCCTTAAGGGCCTGCACGCCGTATGCTGTGACGAGCTCGGGTTCGGAGGCAGTCGGAGAGGCCTCTGTTGCACCCTGTCCGGTCTACGCCGTCGGGTTCAGGGTTTAGAGTTTTAGGGTTATTTCGGGTTTAGGGTTATTTATGGTCTTGAACTAACACCCGACTTGGAGGCTAATGGGATGTAGTAAGCAATCACCTCACCTCATACCAATGTTAACCCCCGCACCCACTAATGTCAAATATCTTCCCCAATATAATATAAGGTCTCTTACGGGCGGTATACTTCATGGTAGGAATGGGGGGGCTAATACTACTATGAAGGGTTTTGGGTTTAGGGTTTAGGGGGATCACTTACACTAGAACACATAGCCCTCCGAATAACTCGGGTAACCGATGAGGTCAGTTGGGGGAATAAAAACGAAGTTATACAAGCCCAGTGTTAAGTACTTGCTCCTCCAAGGACATCCCGAACTAAACCCCAACAGCCTAGACTCTACTAGAGCGTGTCGTGGCAAAGCTGCCTGTATATAGTCCCCCCTAAGTAGATAGAATATGGGGTTTAGGATTTAGGGTTTAGGGCATAGTGTATAGTCCCCCTTAAGTAGATAGAATCTGGCTTGGGGTATAGTAGAATAAGATCCCCCTATCTACTTAAGGTGGACTATACCCTAAACCCTTACCCTAGTGAACCACTGCACACACCCTTCCCCCCGCCCCATAAGGTAGCCAAACCCTACACCCAAATATGGACCCTGCCCGCTACAGCTCCTTTAAATTTTACCAAGAGTAATCCAGGACCCTTGTAAACAGTCGTATCAGGTCGATACTGGAAAGGTCCGCTTCCGTGAGCTCCTGCACATGACTGTTGCTTACTGGTGGTTAGGGAAAGAGACCAGAATGTGGGGTACGTAATCCGGTTTTGTACATACCTGATTTTGTCTAGGTAAACCTTGAACCCCAAAGCGCTATCCTAAACCCTTCCCTCAAGCCCAGCCCCTATGTAATCCCTAAGAGTCCAGGTACCTAACTATGCCATGAGGGCTCCCAGCGCACCACGAACCATGAAGATTGCCTTAAAAACCCTGAACCCTAAACCCTAACGCCTACACCCTAAAACCTACACCCTGAGCCTTTAACCCTGAACCCAAACCCTAAACCCCTAAGCCCAAAACCCTAAACCCGAAACCCGAAACCCTAAACCCTGAATCCCAAACCCGAAGCCCTAAGCCTCAATCCAGAATTCCAAGCCTGACATGAGCCCTGGATTAAATTTGTAGCATATCCCTTAATGGGTCCCCCCCAAAACCCTATAGAGTCGCCTAGAGGTCCCCCCCATCCTAAATAGTCCATAACTCACATGAGCTAGAGTCTAAACTCCCAGTATCCCCCCTAATAACCCCTATAATAGTCCCCTATATAATCCCCTATATAACCCCCCTGTAAGGAATTTAGACCGTAGCTCACATGGCTCGGGCGGACCTCGCTCCAAACCTGCGAAACTTCGGGGAAGGAGAAATACCTGGAAGGATGAACTTTCACGTTTAGGGTTAGGGGCTTAGTGTTCAGGATTTAGGGCTCAGGGTTTAGGGTTCAGGGTTTAGGGTTTAAGGTTTAGGGCTTTGGGTTTAGTGTTCAGGATTTAGGGCTTAGGGTTCAGGATTTAGGGTTTGGGGTTCAGGATTTAGGGTTTAGGGTTCAGGGTTTGGGGTTTCGGGTTTGGGGTTTGGGGCTTAGGGCTACCCCCTGCCAGATTACCCCCGCTAGGTTCCCCCTAATTTAAAATCATCTGGGAAGATGCACTTGAAGGTGTTGAGAGTCTCGGGTTTGAGTTTAGGGCGTTTAGTGCCTAAAACCTAGACTCCACACCCAGAACTCTACACCCCAAACCGTACAGATTTTTGGGTCAGGGGGACGTATACCTACTTGTGACAACTCCCAATTTGTGAGTGGACGTTCTGTCATTGTCGGGTGTAGGGTTGAAGGTTAAGGGTTTAGGGGTTTAGGCTTTAGGGGTTTAGGGTTACGGGTTCGGGATGCTCGGAGTTTGACGAATGTCCGCAGCTTTGCTACCAGTACAAAGTTGCGTGTTGACGTGATGAAGCAGGCTTCGATGTTCCATTCTCACTCAAGTTGGAGGTCTGGAGTTTGGGGTCTGCAGTACGGGGTGAAAGCCATTCAGGAAATTACTTGCCGCTTAGGGTGTATGATTTTGTAAGGTGCGGGCAGTGCAGGATGTTGCTGGCAGCTATGTGCAAGATCCCGCCCTTCTCTTCAGCATGACATTCTGAGCAGTATCTGGAGGTGCTGTTTTGAATTTTATCTGCGACAGGGACCATGCCTCAATCTGGCATTGGCTTATTGCATAGACAACGCAAGCAATGCTCCTGCCTGGGACAGAGTAGCTCAGCAGGGAAAGAAGATGGCGGGTGCACATCTCAGCCGAACAAGAGGTAGTTTCCAGAAACAAAGGACCCCAACATAGACCCCAACGTACCGTAATCCTCAGTACTGCGACCCACAGAGAGCGAGCCTTGCTTTTTTGGAAACCACAGTCCATTTTTACCAATCCAACACGAGACCCCCCCCAATATCCTTAATTGAGCATATATGGCCTCTAATTCCGGAGACTAAAGTCCTAGTGGAGGGTCCACGAACTTCTTCGCGCCAACCACATTTCTCTAAGTTGAAGTCTCGTAAATCCCAACACAATATACCCTAAACCTCCCAAAAAACTCAACTGCAACATCTGCGCATTTACTAGAACTTCAACCGAACCCAACAAAAGCTCAACTGCAACATCTGTTACTAACCGTCAAATCTAGACCCAAAATCCCAAGAACCTTGCACCCTAAAAGCTGCCTGGACCGCAATCAGGTGAAGCAATGGCCTGAAATCCCTAAACAAATCCTCAAAAAGGCCAGTATGCCAGTATTCTGCATACTTTGGGGGGGTCCAGATAAACCATTAAAAAAACCCTAAACCGCAAACCATAGACCTAAACCCCAAACTCTACATACTTTGGGTCCAGGTAAACCTTAAACCACAGATGCTCAGCCCGCCACTCATCGTCCAGCAATGCGACTGAAACCTTTGGCTGCCGAGCCTTGGCAGTCATGGGTTTAGGGTTTAGGGTTTAGGGTTTTGGATAGGGATTGGGTAATTCCCCCTCACAAAGTTTTATTCAGGGATATATCTACATATATATATATATTTGTGTGTATACGGAAGCATATTTACATGTAACTGCTTTACTTTCTGGTGGTAACTGCTACTATTTGAGGTCAGTTGGTTTAGGGAATACTCGGAGGATCAATCAAGGCAATAAAAACCAACCTATAATTGAATACAGTTGTACTTTTCACTGAGTACAATCGCCGTAAGTCAATGTACTTGAATTTGGTTGCCCCTCACCACCCCCCTCCCCTGACATGTTCCCAGGAAATAACAATGATACTGTTGTCGGGGAGTGGAGTAGGGATTTTAGGTTTCATAGGCTGTATAGAGTTTAAAGAGCTTATGAAGGTAATGGCGTTCACAGAATTTAACGGGTTTATAGGATTATAGGTTGCAAGGTCATTTTCTTACTCACGGTGCCTCAAGGAAGCCACCCCACGCCGAAACCTCACCGTGATAAGGCGAAAAAGAACCCTAGTTGGGAGCTGGGTGTGCCTCAGGTGTGGGGGCAGCCCTGGTAGATCTTCTCATTAGGCCCAGAAGCCGATTGAACAGCGGATTGACGGATTGATGCATTCGGGTTTACAACTTAGGGTTCCAGATTGAAGGTTTACAGTGTACGGTTTGGGGTGTGGGGCGGAGGTTTAAGGTCTGGGGTTTGGAGTGTTTAGCGTTGAGATCCTTCATCACAGCTACCCATAACTCCCCGGGTCTACGGGCAGCAGTGGAAAATAATTGAGGAAAGGTTCTGTGGAGATTACCTGCAACTGCAGTATCGCAGGCCCTAGAACCCTAAACCCTTAACCCGAAATCGATGTCTGAAAGGACCCTGAACCCTAAACCCTATAAAGCCTAAACCCTGAAGCCTAAAGCCTGAAACCTAAACCTTAAACCCTAAACCCTGAAGTCCATAGAAACTTATTATTACTTAGGGTCGCGTTCTCAAATTTCCTGAACCTCAAAGCTTCAAGCTCAAAATGATCCCCCAAAACCTAGGTCGTGCTAATAAGCCCGAAAATCTAACGGGCCATCCCACATGATCCATAGCTAACTTGGTTTCTGAGTTTTGTCGGTGAAAATCAAAATAATTCCAAACGAGCACTCAAATCCGGGAGTTCCAAACGCGATCGCCGCAAAACCCCTAGAACCCTAAACCCTGAAATCTTAAACCCTAAAACCCTAAACCCTACAAGCCTCAACCCTAAAACCCTAGAACCCTAAACCTCTACAACCCTAAACCCTGGAACCCTAAACCCCTAAAACCCTAAAAGCCTGAACCTTAGACCCCTACACCCCTAAAACCCTAAAACCCTAAAAAGCCTAAACCCCTAGACTCCTCGAACCCTACAAACCCTAAACCCAAGCGGAACCTCGTGCAGCACGTCGCCCAGGAGGTCTCCCTGAGCTACACCGAAGCGAGCTTGGAAGACCTGGCAGGCTTGGAGTGTGGCGTTCAAGGTTTGGGGTTAGGGTTTAGGGTTTAGGGGGTTAGGGTTTAGGGCTTTAGGGTTTAGGGCTTAGGGGTTTAGGCTTTGGGGGTTAAGGGTTTAGGGTTTTGGGCTTCTTGTTTATAATAGGGTCCCTTTCAATGGACTTAGGGCCTACCTAGACCCTCCAATGTAGTTCCTTTTTGCGTTTGGTATGGTTTTTGGGTTAGGATTTTTATTAGGACTACCAAAAATGTACTACATTGGAGGGTCTAGGTTGGAGTGTGGGGTTCAAGGCTTGGGGTTCGGGGTTTACGGCTTAGGATTTACGATTTGGTGTTTAGGATTTAGGATTAAGAGGGTTGTAGGGTTGTAGGGTTCAGGTTTTGGGGTTTAGGGGTTATGGTTTAAGCTGCAGGGCCTATTACCATTCCTTAGGGTTTGGGCGGACCATTTCGAATTTGAAATTGAGAGATTCAGGAAGTTTGAGGAATGGAGCCTTAAGTAATGGTAATGATTTATCCCGTCTTGTGGGTTTAGGATTTCGGATTTGGCGTGTAGGGTTTAGAGTTTAAGGCTTTGGGTTTAGGATTTAGGTTTTACAGTACGCAGGGTTTAGGATTTAGGCACCCTAAACCCTAAACCCTAAACCGCGCTGATTTAGGGTTTAGGGTTTAGGGAACCGGGAATAGGGCTCCGAGGATCCTGCTTTGGATGGAGGGAAAAGTGTATCTTTTAAAAATCACAACAAGAGGCTTTCTAGGTTCGAGTAGGGAGCCTGCAAGGGAGTTAGGGTTTAAGGTTCAGGGTTTGGGGTTTAGTGTTTAGATTTAAGGTTTTAGGGTTCAGGGTTGAGGGTACCCTTTGGTGCCCTACCGCGCATCTGAGCCTCAAATGGTAGTTTTTAGTGGGCTGGCCTCACTAAACCCTAAACCGTTTAGGGTTTAGGGTTGCCTAAGCCCTAATTGAAGGACAGTCGCAGATGGTAGAGATTGTTGGCCAAACCCTGGGACTCAAACTCAAACCCACCTGGAGGCTCATGGGGCTTTGAAATTTCACTTCCACGGACCTAAATCCTAAACCCAGAAGTTTTCATGATTTTGGGGTGCCTGGGACTTGCTACAGGTGACACATCCTAACCCCTGAAAACCCAGACAAAAGGCAGCTTTAGGGTTGAGGGCAACTGGTGCATCCCAAACAATCCGAACCCACGCAGACCCCAGGCCCACAATCCTTAATCTCAGGCATGTTCTCATGAATCTTTAGGTGGGCAGTTTGACGGTTTAGGGCTTCCCCAATGTTAAAGCACCCTCCCCCCTTTGCATTAAAATTTTCTGTCGCTATATTACTATACTGGGAATTTTCGCTAATCCCTGAATCCTTAACCCGAATCGCTGGGTGGGGGGGTCTTTAGAATTCAGAGTTTAAGGTCTAAGGTTTAGGGTGGTTGGGATCATACAAGAGAGCCTGAAAAGGTCCCTTCGTCTGCTTTCTAGTGGGAGGTCGGGAGACCATGGATAGCAGCACAGCAATTTTCCAGATAATCTTCGAATCCCCTGGGTCTAGATTTTAGGGTTCGGGAGTTTAGGGTTTAGGGGCTAGGGTTTGGGGTGCCTCTTCCCAAATGATAGGCCTGGAGCATAAAACTCCAAATCCTCAAACTTAGGGTCTTAGCTTCTAGACCCTGACCCCAAAGCCTGAGATCCCAGACACTCAACCCGCATACCAAATCTCCTAAACCTGAAAAACCCTAGCAACCCTCGATCCTGAAACAGAAACGCTTAACCCCAAATCCCTCAGCCTTGAATATCCATTAGGTGGACCCCTCACCCTGTAATAGTGACTACAAGGGATGATAAGGATTAATTACAGTAGGCTGCTATTTCATTCCAACCGTACCACTATTGCAGGGTGGCAGGGTCCTCCCTTCGCCCGAATGTGCGCTCAGGGCTTGGTGTTTAGGCTACAGGGATTGAGGTTTAAGGGATGCAGGGGCTTAGGGTTTAGCCGCTTTAAGGGTTTCAAGGAGGAGGAGGAGGAGGAGGAGGCGGCCAAGAGGAGCAGGAGTGCAGCCCAGGGGCAGTAACCCACACCAAGATGTAGGGAAAAACGAAAATGCACGAGCCCTTTATGTGCAAACGTGCTGTAAGGCCGGTGCTGTGTCATATTCTGCGCTGCTCCAAACGCAGAGATCTTGGCCGACATCTTGCTTGCCGATGATGCGGATACCGCCTTCACGACGCAGCAAAAACTGCGACTGTGACGAGCTGCTTAAATGCAACCGACGATGGTCGGAAGTTTGGCGCCGAGCTCAAGAGTTTTCACGCAGGTAATACCCGTACCCTCCACCAACATCGACCTGAAATGCCGAAGGGCGTGGGACGTACAAAATGTCATGATTGCGCAGTGCACGAAGCCAGGTTTAGGGCCGAATCCGTGGTTACTGCTGATACTAAAGAACCGCGTGATCTAAATATACTACAGCGCTATCATTCCCAAAGTATACGTTACTTAGGGTCATGCAGGGCATTGAAAAAACCCAAAACCTAAAACCCTGAATCCTAAACCCTAAAACCCTAAAACCCCCAAATCCTAAAATCCTAAACCCTAAAACCCCCAAACCCTAAAACCCTAAACCCCTTTTGGCGGACAGGGCCTGAAAGGAAAGCTTTCCCGGAGGCGCTTTGCAGGGCGTCCCGTCATGGCATTCTGGGTTGTAGTCCTGGGTTCTAACGGCTTACGGCTTAAGACTTAGGGTTTAGGATCTATAGTCCCCCTCAAGTAGATAGAATATGGCTTCGGGTATATTATAATAAGATCCCCATATACCCCATATTCTATCTACTAAAGGGGGACTATAAGGTTTGCGGCTTAAGGCTTATGATTTAGGGTTGCAAGCGGGGATCTATGGTTGGGACCTTCCCAGACCCCTGGGAGGATCTAGAAAGTAGATCCCCCTTAAGGGTTCCTAGGAAGTACCCAATAGTAGTATAGGGTACCAAATTGGGGGTTCTTTCCCCTAAACCCTACACCCTAAACCCTAAACCCTAAACCCTAAACCTTTCTAGATCCTCCCAGGGGTCTGGGTTGGGGCTTTAGAGCTTCATTTTCAGGGCTCGGCGTTGAGGGTCCAAGGTTGGACGTAAGGACCCTTCATATGGACCCTTAGGGTTTAGGGGTTTAGGGTTTAGGGGTTTTAGGGTTTAGGGTTTAGGGTTTAGGGTGTTGAATGATTCTTGGGGCCTTGGCGGGTGTGTCCACGGAGTAAATCACGAACCTAGAATCCTGGAAGACTCTAATCTCAGTTTTAAAGCGTTCCAGCGTTGGGCTAACATAGTCAGGAATTAGGGGGTCGAGATCCCGGATATTTAGTTTAGAAGAGCTTTGATAAGATGAGTTTTCTGAGGCTACATGGAGCTGCGCGGGAAGTAAAGCCCTCCCAATTATACATGGTAGCTTCCCTAAATTACTGTTCCCAAAATGGAGAAATTTATATANNGGGGAAATTTATATACGGCCCCGTATTATAATGGGAACCCAAATATAGGACCCCGTATTATAGGGAATTTAGACCAACACCCACATACTCCGGAGGGGTTGTTAACTGGGGCGGGGACGTTCATCATTAGGAGGCGGGGTCTTAGGAACCGGAGTTCGGCCCGCCCGATGCAAGGGGCCATGGTCTGCAAGGCTGAGACGCGGTTTAGGGTTTAGGGTTTAGGGTTTAGGGTGTAGGGTTTAGGGTTTAGGGTTTAGGGTTGCGCTTGATGTTTCAGAGCTTGGGGTTGAGAGTTTCGGGCTCTGTGTTGAGGGTTGAGGGCAGGGAGTTCAAGAGTGGATGGAGCCTAAGGTTGAGCCTTTAACCCTAAACTGTAAATCTTCTAGATTGTTTTCGCAGAATTCAAGTTAATTACTATATCAAGGACACCATAGTTAACCTTAAACTGTAAATCTTCTAGATTGTTTTCGCAGAATTCAAGTTAATTACTATATCAAGGACACCATAGTTCACATCATGTGCCCCTATTAGGGTAGCTTCTCTTAAGTTCCTTGATAGAAACCCAGTCCTCTCCGGAAGTATATGGTACCATAGTTTCACACGGACTGGGAGGGAAGAATATCGGCAGTTGATAAGGTTAAGGGTTTACGGTTAAGGGTAATTGCCCACGAACTGTTGGCCTAAACCCTAAACCACGTGAGGACCACGGCAGCCAAGGCCCTGGCGAAACAGAACTTTGCAACCACCTTTGCCTGCCCTGGTCCTGGCACCAAGATGACAAATGCAGGGTTTAGGGTCGGGTTGAGGATCTAGGGTGCAGGTAAAGAGGTCAGAGTTTTGGGCGTAGAGGTTAGGTTCTAGGGTTCACGCTTTGGGCGTGGGCGCGGTGTAGTTGCCTGGTTTAAGCTTTGCATGGCTCTGATTCTTCGAGGAGTTTTGGAGGTCATGTCTTGCACAGGTGCCTTGGACGTTCAAGGAGCTCTGTAGCTACCTGCGGCTACAGGGTTTAGGGTTTAGGGTTTAGGGTGTAAGTAGGTTGGCAACCCTGCTTATCATCCCCCTGACGGAACTTGTGTAGGTTACCCTAACTGCCACAAGTAGTTAGTAGATTTTCAACCCAGAAGCCCTAAACCCTCAACCCTAGCCCTAAGCCATTAACCCTAAACCAATGAAGGGTCGATGCCTCGATCATTCATGTCTTCAAGGTTTCGGAAGAGGAGTCTAAGGTGCCAAAAGCCCTCCAGATGGTACTGGAACCTTTAGGGTTTAGGGCTTACGGTTTCCAACCCTGTGAATAGGGGCTTCCCAAAATTAGGCGTACCCTTTTGGGATCCCTTGAATAAGAATTGTAATAATTTGGGGTCTATACATTTCCGGAGACTACCATATCCTTATCTGTCCCTGAATCTCCCTGTAACTCCTTTAAAGTCCCATCACTTGGGTACTTGGACCTTTAACCCCGGAGATATACCCATGTGTCCCTACATCTCCCTGTAAACCCTAAACCCTACACCCCAGAAAGTCCCATCACTTGGATACTTGGACCTTTAGGGTTCTCGAAGCCGGGCCGTCGAAGCCTTTCTGTGCTAATTACCGCGCTGTAGGGCTTGCTGGTGGGCTAAGTGATCCGAAACCCAGAGCCCAAGGAGGTTTGGGGTCTAGGGTTTATAGTCCCCCTTAAGTAGACAGACTATGGCTTTGGGTATATTATAATAAGATCCCCATATACCCCATATTCTATCTACTTAAGGGTGACTATAGATTATAGGGTTTAAGCCTGTGGTTCAGAGACGCGGATGCATCATCCTCCGCGCTCTCCCCACCAAGGGGCCAAAGGTTTGCAAGCCCTCAAATCCCTGATCACCCATGGCCGTGAATCCACAGCATTTTCTAAACCCTTAACCCTAAAGCCTAAACCCTGAACCGTCAGCTTCAAACCCTCAATAACCTTGACTGCTGGAGGGGTGGATCCATATAACTACATGGCAAGTAGGACCCCTACTAAGGGTTAACCCTTAATTACCTATAATAGGAATATAAGGGAATCTCAAAGGGTTAAGGGTCTAAGGTCCAAGCTAAGTCCCAAGGAGACCAGAGCCCCTTCAAAAAAAACCCACAAGGATACCTTGGTTTATTCCCTCACCGCCTCAGGTTGTGGGATTTAAGGGTCTATGCTTCAGTAGGTAGAATGGCAAGGGGACCTTGGCTAGCCACAGGATGAGGACCATTTAGGATTAGGGCTTTAGGGCTTTAGGGGTTTAGGGGTTTTGGGTTTAGGGTTGATCCTATGGCTTTTGTAGGGTCCTGGTTGCAAGGCGCGGGGTTGCCATAAACCTCTTATTGAAGTCAACAAACACCCGGAAACTTCAACTCTAAACCCCCAAACCCTGAAGCTTCAACCTAAACCCGAAACCCTGAAGCTTCAACCCTAGAGCCTAAACCCTGAAGCTTTAACCCTAAAGCCTATAGTCCCCCTTAAGTAGATAGAATATGGGGTATATGGGGATCTTATTATAATGTACCCAAAGCCATATTCTATCTACTTAAGGGGAACTATAAGCCCTGAACCTGGAACCCTAAATGCTGAATCCCCTCCACCCGCGAACTCTCAATCTGAAACCCTCCCTTAAGGCACCTAGCCAAGCGCGGCCAGTCAACTGGCGAGCCGTTGCCAAATCCTCTGGGATTTAGGGTTTAGGCGTTTGGGAGTGAGGGTTGAGGATTTGTTGTTCAGGGTGTCCTGTCAAAAAACTACAAAAACAGCTTATTGTTGATGTACCATTGCAGAGTTCATCCTTTATCTATATTGGGTTCAGGTATATCCAAAATTCGTGAGATGTTTTGGCTAATGCCCCCAGCCAGTAACAATCTATAACAGGGATCATCTGAAGAACTCTATATACATATATATATATATTCATACGATACATGTTCTCCAACTGTGACTGGGTGGGGGCAGTATCCAAGAGACGCTACTCCACAGCTACCCAGGTTTAGGGTTTGCGGCTCAGGGCTGAGGATATCGATTCATGCGGGATCTTTAGCATCGGCCATATGATTTGGTGGATCCGGCCTGGAAATCACAAAATATGTCTTGACAAACCCTATTGTGTGGGCTACGCACTTCGAACTCCAACGAACATGCTGATAGCTTCTGTCGAACAAGCCCTGAAAGCCTGAAACCCTACGCCCTAAACACGAAGCCAGTACCTGGGTTTTCCGGGCACTTCAATAATTACTGCCTGAAGGTTCAGGGTAGCTATAACCTAATCAAAACGCGCACCTGTAGCATGATTCTGACTCAGGGGCCGTATATTCGGGCTATAAAAACGGGTATTATAATTGGGATATAGTGACCCTCACACATTACAGGCCTAATCCAGGCCCTAAACCCAAGACCCTCGACCCCTAACCCCAAACCCTCAACCCCTAAACCCTAAACTCTTTTACTTGTAAAAACACGGTGGGGACTCCCCCCAAAAACGCTCCTTTGAGCCTTCTTCAACAATTTATGCCTGAGTAGCGTTCACGCCCATTTCTGGGCTGGCTGCACGTTCTTCAGCAGTTAAGGCGCATTGAACTCCATGAGTCGTGATCGCAATCTCCGCTGAAATCAACATGTTCCAATGTCCCATAACCATGTAGGAGCAAAATCTGTGTGGACCGAAGGAGAATGGATGACTGCATCACTGATGCCATCCCAAGAGTGAATGTTCTGACCATACGTAGATCTTTCTTCACACCCCACCACCACGATAATGATCGACCTTAAACCCTCTAGTCCCCCGTAAGTAGATAGAATATGGCCTTGCGTGTATTAGAATAAGATCCCCATACACACCATATTCTATCTACTTAGGGGGGAATATAAACCCTAGGCTCTTTTGTGCGTTTAGCATGGCCGCAAGCTCGCAAGCTTCCTGCCCTGAACGCTTCGTAGCCCCCATGCATCCCTAGGGTCCCCATAAGGGAACATATCGGGTTTAGGGTGTAAGGTTTAGGGTTTGTAGGGAGGAAGAGAACATACAGGGTTGAGGATGTAGGGTTTAGGGTTAGTAGGGAACACCCTCAAGCTCCCAAAAACTCAAGCCTATTGCCCTCCTTCAGTAGATACACTTTACTCCAAGAAAGGCTGGCACTGCACGGTGGATGAAAAAATCTTGCACCGCCTCATATACCTTTTACTGCAGTAACTTTGGGTACTGCCCCCACCCAGTAACAGTCCATATTAGGGGTCCTATTAAGGGCTATGTATACCCATATTAAAGATATTCTCCAACTGTTACTGCGTGGGAGTATCCAACAGTAACTCTAGCATTTTCAGGTCCTAAGTGGTGCAAGATTGCCTCCATCCACCCTATGACAAGCTCCTAACTTTAACTGCACAAAGCACAAAACCCCGAATCATCCACCTGAGTTTCCGGAATCCTAAGCCCTAAACCCCTAAACCTTAAACCCATAAACCCTAAACCCCTAAACCCCTAAACCCTAAACCCTAAACCCTAAACCCAAAAACCCTAAACCCTAAACTCCAAGGTTGGGGTAATTTGGTGTTGGGGTTTTTGGTGTCTGGCACTTACATGCAACCCCAGTGACCTACAGCTGAGTAGCCATTGAGCAGCAAGTATAACTTCTAAAACTGTATGTGAATAACCCCTCCATAATCCCTATATAGCTCCTCATAACCTCTACACGATCCCTATATGGTTCTTCATATTACCTGAACCTAGGTAGTTGGGGTTACACCAAACCCACCTAACCCCTGAACTCTGAAGAACGACCAAGAGCTCCCGCCTCAAGAGTGGAGAGAAGAAGCCAGGCGCAGCATTGGCGCCCGGAAACAAGGCCCATGGTGAAGGGCGTATGGTGAGGCTAAGTCACCTAAAGCCCTTAACTAAACCCTAAGTCCTAAACCCCAAGTTCAGGTCTGGTGGTTAAGGTTGAACGAATCCGGGGTTTAGGGGTCAGGGCTTGAGGCTTCAGGGACTTGGGAATTATGTAAGTTCTGGAGACTGGTGGTTCAGCTTTAGCAACATGAGTTTAAGGGTTAGAGGCTCGAGGCTTGGGGTGTAGTGTTTGGCTTACCACTCACACAGTTTAGGGTTTAAGCATTCTCATAAGTACTCTGGGCACCACTGACTGTAGGCCTAAAAAGTGCGTATCAGAGTCATTGACCCTAAACCACATGACGACTGTAGGCTTCTGTGTCAGATTCTTTTTGACTCATGCCAAGCCAATGTGGCACCAAGTTCTATAAAACCACAATCTAAGTGTTAAGGAACTTAATTTAGGTTACCAGAATATGGGCTTAGGATTTGCAATGGGGTCTGCTGTTTCCTTATCCTAGTTGCTGAGTTCCCTGGCCCCAAAAAGGTTAACCTTCGTAAAAATATTTAGGAATATATATATATATACCCCAAAAGGTTAAAGGTTACCTGCCCAGCTACTAAGTTATTATAGTAACTGAAAATGAGTTCGTGAACAGCAACCCAGCAGTTTTGGGTGAGGTCGGGTGCGGTCGTCTTACTTTGGCCTGATTCACGTACGGAGCCGACTTGGAAGCGGTCCGGTAGACGTATTCACGGTTTAGGGTTTAGGGTTCAGGGTTTAGGGCTTAGGTTTATGGTTATAGGGTTCTAGCCTCTGGAAGTAGAGCCCCAGATCACGAGCCCGGAATCCTCAACTCTTCATCTTGGAGTCCCGCACCCTCAACCAGAAATCCTTGTTGCAAAGAACAATCTTCCCATGTACTTCATGGGCACATTACTTCCTGAGACTCTGTATAATTGAAGATACACACCAACCTGTACCACCATGCTTAATCCCGTTCCCCGTCAGAGTGAACACACAAACACACACACTACCGGCTGAAATGCAAGATGCGCAACAGGAGGCCTTCCACACGGGAGATCATATGTGATTTTACTTCCAGGAAGAAGCCCCAACAAGTTCAGCATCAAGCTTGTTCACAAGCTCCATGTGATCCGGCTGCATGCTGTTAATGGGCAAATTTGTGCATGCTGGCCCAAGCCTGCTCGTACCCAAAAAATTAGTTGACTAATTAGTTTGGGACCCCTTTCTGATCCCGAGAATTTCGGCCCATTTCGGCCTAAAACTTGAAACCCCATTCTGGGACGTGGAACCTTAAGGCAGGTATACTTTAGTACCCTGGTCGATCTGGGGCTATGCAAGATTTTTGTCCATCAACAGTACGGTTGACGGGGTGCTGCACTTCAGCAAATCAGACTGCATGGTTTCAAAAAGTTGTGGATCTACGATTTGGGGCCTAGGGGCTTAGGGATTTCTGGTGACCCTGAAGTACCCTCGAACTGGGCCTGTGAAGATCCCACTTGCGGTGCGTGGGGTCTATAAAGGGTATGGGGGGTGCTCTATGTAATGTAGGGCCTAAATAATGAGAACATGTCTTCAAGGTACACTATACCGTTAGCTACTGAATCTTCTACACCAACATCTACCCTAAACCCTAAATCTAAACCGCCTGGGCTGGCACTCCATCATCCTCCCCCAGACTAGCATGGAGCCTTAAACCCTAAACCTTGAACCCTAACCCTCAACCCTAAACCCTCCTATGGAACCCCTAAAAAAAGCCGTTACATCCTGAAACAAGGCTACCGAGTCCATCCGCGCCCTTTTTTGAATCGATCCTGCCACAGCCTTCCATCCTCCCAGAGGCCCGAGCACTACGCACTCCGCAGCTAAAAAATCAGGCTTCAGATAATGCATATATGTGTGTACATATGTATCAATGTACATGTTGAATATTGATTCCTAATCTGACTGACGGTGCGGTCTTGGATTACAAAAGTACTGGGCTGTCTGGGTTATTGACATCTTCACACTCACTGGCTGAAACGCAAACTTTATCGGTTCCCTACAGCTCGAAACACCCCCTAAAATACTCTCCACTTGAGCTCCTCCCAACGTAAACCTATTCGACTTAGGGCCAACACAAACACAAACTTTCCGCGGGGGTAGCACGTGTGGGCGGTTAGGGAACACATGAAAGCTTGTTTAGAAGTCAATGGCTTGGGTTCAGTCTTGAAGCCTATGTTTGACAAGGCGCAGAGGTCCGAGGCTTCAAAACAACCATGTAAACCTCCGGTTTAGGGTTTAAGTTTCTAGGTGGTTCCAAGTAGCACTGGTCGCCGCGCTTTAATTCGGAAATTGCGCGAAACTCTGGTTTCGGCTAAATGTCAAGCGCCCGCTTCTGAAGTTGCATTTTAAGGATCTCCTGCTGAAGCTGCAGACGGATTCTTTTTGCAAGCTTCTGTCAGAGTCATGCGTGTAGCTGGGTGGGCACGAGGCGTTTCTTGACTGGGCGTGGTACCTCGAAAGCTGCAGTTCGACCAGTCCTTATTCGGGTCCCCCGTTTGACCTGGGCGCACATGTGCGTGCGTAGGAAGCTTTAAAGGCAGTCTATCCCATGCCACTGGAGTCTTTGAAACCTGCTGCACGGTTTCGCGTTTACGGCTTAGGGCGTAACTGGCCCGTGTTCTCCTCATCCCTATTTGTTGGGTCTTGCAATCTCGATTGTTGGGTTGTAGTCGGGCGGCAAGAATCGGAATGCTTAACGTCAGCAGCCAACGGACGCTGCTTAGCAATTACGATGCAGGGGCCAGGTAATCTATAGATTTTAAGTGCAGTTGCGCCGTACCTTATCACACGTCTTGTGGAAGGTTGTCCAGCCCTCAAGCCTAGATTGTGAGCTGTGACTTCTCAAACGTCTTGGAGAATCTTGTGAAACAGCTCATCATCCCCGCCAGGAAGAACTTCTGGATCCTCACAGGGAAACGGACACGGGCAGAGACGCAGATAGCAACTGTCTTCTGAAGTGGGACGTAGTAATTGCTTCAAACTGCACACATATTCCTATACCCTAACCTTAGCTATGATTGGGGTCACCTATATAAGGCCAGCTGGGCGGATGATAAGTAGGGTGAAGGGGTTTAAGGCTCAGGGTGTGATAATCCTAGTTGGAAGTAGTTTCTAAATCCTATGATTCTTCTTGTATCCTACTTGGCACACAAAGTCCGATCCCAAAGATAGAGGTCTTGACCCCTAACAACAAACCCACAGAACACCACAAACACTACGCTTAAATGAGTTGTCGGTAAATGAGTTCAGGGCTTTGGGTGTTGGGTAGATTGTTACCGGAGCTTCAAGTTCAGCACTCAGGGGGTTTGTTGCTGAGGGTTTGGGGATCCTCATAAGGGATTCGAAATGGATCGCCACCTACCTTCTGTAGCTCCGCTTACTAACAACCTAGATACCTTTACCTATCACCGGTAGGTACAAACCCCGAAAGTTTAGGTAGATGTTGTCACATGTTCAGAAACCCTACACGCTAGATTGCCGTGGTCCTCCAGAGTGTCAACGATGGAGAAGCTATCGAGATACTCTTCCTGAGAAAAGCGCTTGGGGTTTAGGAAGCTGTCGTGCAAACAGTCCGTCTGCGAGCCTAATCAAAATCCGGGTTGCCATCCGCTAAGAACTGTATGTACCGGCCCTATGCTATGCGTTCTAGCTAGCCCCCAAGCCGCAAACCCTATGAGGACAATCTGGATCACTATTGGGATATCTAAGCCCTGCAGACCCAAACCCTAAACGCTTAAACCATCACCCGTTCACCAGCGCCGCAGAGGCTCGAAATCGAACCGTGGCTCGTCCTGGAGCTAAAGGCTAGGGCTTCAGGCTTAGATTTAGGACTTAGTATGGGGGCCTAAATAATTACCAATATCATTTCGAGGTCCATTTGAGGCAAAGACGGACATGAGTCAGATTCGATCAAGGTGAAACAGAGTGTGTCTAACACTCAATGAATGCAATTGTTATGAGGCCGTGAATGCAAAGGTCCATTTGAGGCACCAAATACTATAATTATACAAGGAATCTGGAACCATAGTATTGGTATTTATTTAGGCCCCTATATTAGGGTCAGTGCAAGGTAAGGCTCAGGTAAGAGCGGTTTGAGGTTTAGGGTTGAGGGTAAGCCCGCAAAAAGATGGATCTCATATACAAACTTGTGGGCTCTTGAGAGTGGGCCATGAGTCCTGCACCTCTGCTTGAGGAAGGGTAGTCTTTCTTAAGGAGGTACAACAGCGGGACGTCATGAATTCTGTCACGAGAAGACATGCTACGACATTCTACGCCATTTAAAACTTGGGGTTTTGGGGCTTAGGGCTTAGGGTGTATAGGGTTTAGGAAGAAGAGATGGCATAGCGGTTGCAGTGCTGCCGACCCCAGCAGTTCATCTTGTGCCAGGCGTCCGTCTCCAGGCGGTTTAGGGTTTAGGAATATGGGTTGTTCTCAAAATTAGGGACCCCTTTTGGTTGTAAATTATATTACGGCACCCAATACCAAAATGGGACCCCTTTTTGGGAACCCCCCATAAGGTAGTTGATCGAAATTCCCATTCCCAGGCCCACCTTGATTGACAACCATTTCCATTACCCTAAACCCTAAGCCTTAAATCGTATAGACCTACCGGAATCCCAGACAATTTCCAAAGAGGACCTACTTTAGATCAAACTCCCAAAGGGCAGGGTTTAGGGTTTACGGGTAGCCCACATGACTCAAACAAATCGACACAATCCCAAAATCTTTAAGACATCCTGCGACCCCGCTCTTGGTAAAGAACGCCCTGAGCAACTCCTACCTGTAGCCACCGAGCCCAAAAACAAGTTGTTTACCCAAACCAGATGACCAAAATGGCGTCCCACTTGTGTACACCCCCGAACTACTAGATGCGGTACCATACTTGGTGTTGCATCGGGCTGCTGTAGTTTGGCGAATACCCTAAACACTAAAATTTTAAGGACTCTTACAGAACATGTACTTATAAGCGTTCAGACAAGTACAACATTTCTCCAGCCAACCCTTTTGTAAGCAGACAAATTTCCACATGAGCTAGTCTAAATTCCTAGTATCCCCTAAATGCTCCCCTATAGAGTCCTCCATATAACCGTTTAGGGAGAGGAAACTAAAGCTCTCATGGTTTAGGGCCTCAGGCTTAGCGAAAATCTAAGGTTCCCAAATTAGGGTCTCATTACGATACCCCTAGATAGTAGGTGCGGTAAATCTATAACCAAAAGAGGCCCATAATTTCAGAACCAGGCGGTGATGCGTGCAATCCTTTGCAATTCTACTCATATGATACATGAGCACAAGCCACGGGAACAACAACATTCCGCCACGACCATCCTGAGAACTACCACCATCACATACATGGTCATGACAACCATCATATGGGTAGTTCCCAAAATTAAGGTCCCCTTTGGGTACCCCCTAAATATTAGGTGCCGTTATATAGCATATAACCAGAAAGGGTCCCATAATTTTGGGAACTGCCCATATGCGCTTCATCCTCGTAGCGGCATCGCAATGGGCATCATCACCCTAAACCCTAAGCCACTACTAGCAGTCATGGCAAGGCAGTGGCCATACTCTGCTACAGGAGCCTCAGTGATCGCACATGTTATGTCCATTTCTATGTTGTTTAGGGTTTAGGGCTTAGGGTGTAGGGTTTAGGGCTTATGGTGTAGGGTTTAGGGCTTAGGGTGTAGAGTTTAGGGTTTAAGGTTTTTCACCATCATACGAACTACTAGAATCCTAGAGTCCTAGGGCCTGAATCCGAATCCCAAGCCCTGTCCCTGTCATTAAAGAATATTTCTACTCTCGGATAAGAATGTCCCCAGAAAACCTTTGACGCTACCACAAACCAACACGCATGCACAAGATTGGACTTTTTCAAGATTCTCATCCTAAACCCTAAGGCCTAAACCTGAGGGCTTTGGTTTCGGGCTAAACATACACATTCTAAGGATCCGAAAATCTCAGTAGTGTTCTCTGGATCGTTGAACCCGTAAAGGGGTGATATAGCGGAGATACAGGATGTGGCATTTGTCATTAAACCCTAAACCCTAAACCTGAAACCCTACACCCTAAACTCATTTGTCATAGGAGTTATGTTCTGGTGCATCAAATGGAAAACAAAACCTTACAGAATAATTATTGGGGACTGGATAGTCCCAAAGCCTTCAACTCTCCAGGGTTTAGGGTTTAGGGTTTAGTGATAGGGAATATAGGGTTTAAGGCTACGGGTTTAAGGTTTAGGTCACAACACGCACAGGTACAAGCCTCCCCGTCAGCGAGCTCGACATCGATGCTCTGCACCTCAGAAATTTGCTTGATGGAGGATGTTCTGCATCACTCTCGGTTTAGTTTAGGGCTTGTTCCTGACAGTTGCAGTACTTGACCGTAGTTTAGTCCCTATACACCCCAGACCTTGTGTTGATGTTTGGATACCTGAAGTGGAGCGAGACCGCGTGCATCAAGAGTTTTATCCCCGACTGAGGAATAAAATACTTGAAGCTGTGTCTGTTGCCCTTCATGTACTTGGGGTAGCCTGTAGAAGCAAGTGCAAGTGCGCTTAGGGCCCCTTTTGCACGTACTTACATGATCCTACCAACCTCCAGAAGCTTTTCTGGAGGGACTGCAAGGAACAGCAGACCGCGACAATCAGCTTAGGCTTTGGGAGTTGAGTAGAGGGGTCTTAGGGTTTTGGCTTTAGGCTTAGGGATTTAGGGATTTAGGGATTTAGGGGTTTAGGGGTTCAGGGTTCAGGGTTTTGAGCTTCAAGTTTGAGGGTTGGGGAGGGTGTGGGTGGGACCATCAAAACTCTGTAGAACTCGTTTCATAGGGCCACTAACCCTAAACCCTAACCCTTAAAGCCTAACCCTGGCCACGGGGACTTTCCGGCCTTGGTTTTGACGAACCCCCTAAACTGTAAACCTTACGCCCTACAAAACCCTAAACCCTGACCCTAAGGATCAAGGACCCAAATTATAGGGTTTAGGGCCCAAATAATATACCAGTAATGGTACTTGGGCCCAGAAACCCTATTGTTTGGGTCCTTGGACCCTTAGGGTGATACTTAAATCCTAAACCAAGCCCTGAACCCTAACCGCAAAAACCGAGATCCTAAGCCCTAAATCCTACCCCAAGTATCCGCACGTAGGATCTACAGGTACCCAATTTAAGAGCAGATAGTGTTCTGATATCCCCGAAGCCCTGGTTATGGCGCCACTTCAACTGCAGAACTCGTAGCCACCCAGAAACAGGCTACAGTGAGGGGTGACCCTCAAAAAACTAGATTCCTCATTAGATGGACACCCAGAAAGGTCGCTCTAATTTTGGGAAACCTCCCCATATTCAGGAATTTATCGTCATAGGAAACATGGCAGTACCCAAATTCAAAGTCAAGTCTCAGAACATTAGCGGTGAGGGTGGCATGCTTCCAGTTTAGGGTTTAGAGGGCTTGTGGTTTAGGATTGAACGTCGTGGGACCGGATCTAGGGTTCTTTCAGATCTGGGGTTTAGGGTTTCAGGTTTGGCGTTGAAGGTTTCAGGCTTACTATCTTGAATGTAGGGCTTAATGCCTGGTTTAAACCCTAAACCCTAAACCCTAAACCGGGTTAACAGTCTAAGGTTGGGCATCTGGGGTTTCGTCTGTGGAGTTTTCGGACTTGGAATTTGGGTTTTAGGGTTGTAGGGTGTAGGGTTTAGGGTTTAGGGTTTTGAATGTCGATTTGCAGTTTCGAGGCGTGGGGCTGAGGGTTCCAAGTTTTGGGTTGCATACATAGGGGCATATAGATCTATATAGGGTTCTGTAGGGGTATAAGTTCATGGTTATATAGGGGTGATATGAGTGTTTAAGATATGCTCTGGATTTAGCGGTTTTTGAGAGTTCACTCCTACTTCTTAGAAGCAGACACTGTTGAAAACCCTAATCCCTAAAACCCTTGAGCCCTTAAAACCCTAAACTCTGAGCCCTAAACTCTAAACCTTAAACCCTTAACCCCTTAAACTCTAAACTCTGTGCTGTCAAGACGATTTGCGCCCCACAAGCTGCCTGAAAGCTGAAAACTATTTGGGAGCTTCCCAAAATTAGGAGTACCATTTTGGGGGTCCCAATAATAAGGATTATAGTATTTTGAGGTCTATACTGGGGTCCCCTTATTGTGGGAAACTACTATTTGTTCATGGATTTATGGATTAGGGTTCAGGGTTTAGGGTTTAAGGGTTTAGGGCTTAGGGTTGAGGGTTTAGGGTTGAAGGGTTTAAGGGTTTAGGGTTTATGGCTCAGAGTTTAGGGGTTTAAGGGTTTGATGGGTTAGGATTTGCGGGTTAGGGTTTACAGGGATGTAAGGTTAAGGGTGAACAGGGCTTATAGCTAAGCATTTTGAGTGAGGTAAGGTCTAGCAACAACAGAAATTTTCAGTTTCGGAATTTAGGGATTCCGGTTCAGTGTTTGCAGGGGCGTACGGTTTAGGGCTAACAGGACTATGGAATGATGAATCTTAAGAAGGGGCTTGTTCCCAAGCTGCTGTTTTTTCGAATTCAGATTGGGGGTACTCTAGGTATCATCCTCCCATTCTGGTGTAGGATACGGTAAGGGCCCGGGGATCCACGGTTCCAATTTGTTCTAAACCCTCAACTCTAAACCCCTAGACAAAAACCCTGAACCCCTAAACCCTAAACCCTGACTGATCCCTGAACCCCAAAAACCTCATACAACAGGCTGGGGTGGGTTTCTCGCACCCCGGGTCCCTTCAAACGAGTTGTGTGTGTTGGGAACGTGTAGGTTGAGGCTTCAAGCTGCAACTCAATGCGCCTCACTATACGAAGGGCTCTGAGGGTTTAGAGTTTAGGGCTTAGGGTTTAGGGTTTTGAGTTTGGGGTTTTGGGTCTAGGCTCAGGGTTCAGGGCAGAGTGCTGAGCATCCTGACCCCTAAACCCTAAACCTCAAACCCCAAGCCCTAAACCCTGGGTAAACCCTACACCCTAAATTCTGAGTGCTTTTTCAAATGCCCTAAATTCTAAACCGTGATTTGGTAGTTTCCCAAAGTAGAGGGGAGCCCAATTTAGACCCCAAAATACCATCATCCCTACTATCGTGAGCCTAGAAAGGTGCCCGTATTTTCGGGAAATCCAAACCCCTGAAGGTGGAAACCCCAAATTAAACACTTTTGACCTCGGGACCCGGCTAGGCATCGTAGCTGAGCTTCACTCAACTTCGGCTGCTCCTGCCCACTTCAGAGAGAAGGGGGGTCTTGTAGAGTGGTCGGTTTGCCATTTGGCAGTTTAGGGGTTGGAGTTCGGAGCTTTGGATTTAAGACTTTGAGGTCAGTAGGGTTTAAAGTTAAGGAGTTAGGGAAGGGCGGAGTGGATCTGAGCTGTAGTAGTAAAGAGACGCAAGGCTTTGGAGGCGTACCTGTAACAGTGAAGAGATGTAATGTTACGGGACGTAGTGTCTTGCCGCTCGGTGGTGTCGCGCAGGTTTTGTTTGGGATAGAAAAACTTCATTTATCGCAGACGGGTTTAGGTTGAGGGTTGATGATTTTGGAGTCTGGTCAATCGAGGTCCAAGAAGCTGCGCCCTCAGCCCTACGAACCGAACAATTTAAAGCCTGCACCGGACAGCCGAAACCTCTAAACCCCAAAAGGCTCGGATAAAACAGGAGAGTTCTGAGGCTCCATTCTTGGGTCCTAGGGGTTGCACGCGTGTTTGGCCATGATTTAAGGCGGTTCATGACTGAGGGCATACCTAGACCTTCCACTGCAGTACCTTCCTTACGGCGAGGTCCCAATAACAAAGCCTCAACCCTCACGCCCCCAAGAAATGAAGCATCGAAGAGAACTACATTGGCAGCTCCAGGTGGGGTTAAGGATTCAGCATCCTGACGACACCTTAGCCGCCTAAAAGGGCCTATTACCTACATGTCACTTAGGACCCACTAAGGGTTAACCCTTAATTACCTATAATAGGAATATAAGGGAATCCCAAAGGGTTAAGGGTCTAAGGTCCAAGCTAAGTCCCAAGGAGTTCCGTAGTGTCTGAACGAGGGGTGGGTGCCTCTCTAGAAGGAAACATTCTCATGAATTGGGGGTTTCCCAAAATTAGGGGTACCTCTTTGGGGGGTCCCTATAATAAGGACTATAAGTATATTGGGGTCTATATATTGTGGTCCCCTTATTTTGGGATACTAGCCAATTAGACTTTAGCGCTGAGCCCTCGAACCAGCAAGGCCAAGACGGAGCTGCTCAGAATGGCTCACCTCACCTAGTATTTGCTTGAGAACAGGGTTTAGGGTTTAGGGTCCTTATCAAAGTGATATAGGGATTAATATTGTGGTTTTCTAAGGGTTTTTTAAGCAAATAGTAGTCAATCAACCCAAAGCTCTGGGCAAAGCCTACCGCCTTGACCTATCGCATACCATAGCAGGGCCCGCCACCCTGTGATGGTTACTATATGGGATACTGAGGATTATAGTAGGGTCCTGTTATATTCCTATTTTACTACTATATTGCAGGGTGGGCGGGTCCTCCTACAGGATATCATCTTACTCCATGTTGCGGACTATAGCATCCCTACTCAAAACTAATGTTGCAGGATCTTGGTCTCATGGGTTCCTCTACTATACCCCGCTCTATACTATACTACCCCCTCTAAGCTCCCCTTAATTAGCATTCCCCCCTAAATAACCTTGATTAAGGGGGCAATCTAGGGGGGTATGGCATTGGGGCGGGGGGTAGTAGGGGAAGCCATGAAACTACGTACTCACCGGTGTATGCTGCAACCGTAAACCCTAAACCCTAATCCAGGGTCCTTGTCAGGACATCCTACAACTCAGATATAACCCCAGGTAGCCCGCACCCAAGCGCTCACTCCACGCCGGTAAACCGGGCAATCTCTATCTTAAAGGGTTTGGGGTGTAGGTTTAGGGTTAGGGTTTAGGGTTTGCGGCGTAGGGTCTATGATTAGGGTTTAAGGTTTAGGATTTAGGATTTAGGGCGGCTTGTGGTTTGGCTAGATGTGCCCAGGCGCTCAGGTAGGCGTATTGCGGAACATAAGTGTTGTTCATTCATAATGGCACTCAGCAGGGAACCTAAGATATTACGTGGCCATGTTATAATCTCCCGAACTGGCCTTACATAGGTTGTCCTCTGTTGAAGTAGGGTAATAGTCCCAGCAATATACGTAGTTATTAAACTCCACGAACCTCCGAATACAAGAGAGTGGTTGTCAAAATTATGGGCCCTTTTTGGATCCCTATTACAATACGGCACCTAATATTTAGGGTACCGAAACAAGGACCATAATTTTGACAACCACCCATATAACCCATTACAGTAGCTTCCATTTTCTTTTCCATTATCCCCCATATAACCCAAAAAAAACCCTAATATTACCCGAATACAAGAGAGCTCTGAGGCGCCTGTCCGTTCAGCGACGACAAGGCCTGCCTGAAACGGGCTCAGGGCACGGGGCGTAGAGGTTTAGGGGTTAGGGTTTAGGGTTCAGGGTTTAGGGTTTAGGGTTTAGGGTATGGTGTTTAGGGTTGAGGGTTCAGGGTGTGGGGCTTACTTGGAGGGGGGAGGGGGACCTAATAAGTTACTAATAAGTATACTTATGACCCCTACCAGCATATGAACTTGCTTACCTCATTGCAACACATCAGAGGGGGCTCCATTGTAGCTTCATAGCAGATACACACTACAAAGAAGAGGCCCCCTGATTTTGCATTCTAGATCGGGCGTTCTGGAAGTGGCTCATAGAAGTCAATCCCTTTGGTGTCCCTTTTTCAAGACCTAGGTACTTCCGTAACGTTCTGGGAGTGGGAATTTCGGACTTTGGATTGAGGACAGGCCTTACCTGAACCCTAAAGGTATGTAGAATAATGGCCCCTTGGGCTATATTTAAAGGTTTTGGATCATTGCCTACTTTGGGGGTTTAGGTATGGTTTAAGGGCTTGCTGGATTGCGGGGTTTACGGGCGATCTGGAATTTGGACTTCCCCTGCCGGAGCTGGATCTGCGGCTGCTGCTGCTGGAGTCACTGCCGCTCTGTTGATGGCACGGTCAGAAGCTGTTCAGAAGCAGTTCGTGAAAAGAGCTTAAGCTGGACCAGGCCCTTCGGACTAAGATTGCCAAATTCAAGATATGGGGGATTGTCAAAATTATGGTCCCTTTTTGGGTCCCCTAAATTAGGCCCCGTAGTATAATAGGGACCCAAAAAGGGACCATAATTTTGACAGTTCCCCATATTGCTTGGGTATCGTTTTGGGCGTTCCAGTGGCCGTAAATCAGCGGCTCGTCGCGACACTCCCGCTCGAGGCCTTTCGCTCGCTGAGGTACAGCGTCCGCTTTGCCTGAACATCTGGGGGTTTCCCGAAATTTGGGGTACTTTTTTGGGGGTCCCAATAATGGGGATTATACTATATTGGGGTCTATATTGGGGTCCCCTATTTAGGGAAACTACCATCTCCCAAGAGCACGACTGTTTCTTTAGCACGCAATGCGATCCGAAGCTTCTTTTCACGCAGCGTGTCGAAGCCAAAAGGCCGGACACATGGCTCGGACAACCCTCGGCGAGCTCACTGACGCACTTGAATTTCTCCAGATACTCGAAGATTCCCTCCCCGAAGACTCCCCTAAACCCTTAACAAAAAACTCTGAAGCCTAAGCCCTGTGAAAGCGACGAGCCTTTGAGCCAGAACTTGGCCTAAATTACTGCCCCGAAGATGAACAGATTTGTATAGGGGCTCGTATTGTAATAGGACTGCCAGTATAGGGACCCCAAGTCCCTACCTTAGGCCCTAAACCCCAAACCCTCAGCGGGTTCCTTGGCAGCTTGCGCTAAGTAGCCTACGTCCCTGGAGCTCTGGAATTAATTACAGTAATCCAGAGATTAAGGCTAAGGGTTGAGGGTTTAGGGTTTGGGGTTACAATACCCTAAACCCTAAATCCTAAACCCTAAACCCTA
The DNA here is from genome assembly GCA_905231905.1 of Symbiodinium pilosum. Lineage (NCBI taxonomy): Eukaryota > Dinophyceae > Suessiales > Symbiodiniaceae > Symbiodinium > Symbiodinium pilosum. The sequence continues at coordinate 3,591 of CAJNIZ010047169.1, read as the reverse complement.
AACTGATTGGGGGTTTAGGGTTTTGGGTTCCTCTGGAACTGACGCAAGGTTATAGGCTGAATAGATGCCCATACGTCTCCCCTTCAATCTTTGACTAATTGATCTACAATCTACTGCACGGCCCTGCTGTATTCTAATGATCTCTAGTCCGCCTTAAGTAGATAGAATCCGGGGTATATGGGGATCTTACTATAAGGTTTAGGGTTTAGGGTTTCGGGTTTAGGGATAAAACATGGGGTATATGGGGATCTTACTATAATTATACCCAAAGCCATATTCTATCTACTTAAGGGGGACTATAGACCCAGAAGCTCAGGGCCACACATTTCCTTCATCAACTGTGGAGCTCTCAAGCCTACTGTATAGAAGCCTTGGTATGTATCATGGTCCCAGGTTCCTTGTATAATTATGGTCAAATGACATGGTAGATATTCAGGCCCCTATAGTGCATAATCCTTTCAAACCCCTATACAAACACATGTTCCATGTCATTTTCATGTTCTTGTCCATTTGGTTTGCCACTATTGCCATTCTTGAACCCCCCAAACCCCAAATCCCTAAATCCTAAACCTCAATCCCTAAATCCTAAACCCCAAACCCTAAACCCACCACCCCAAACCCTAAACCCTACACCCTAACCGCCTTTTTCAATTCCAAGCCCTTAAGTAGCCAGCAACCTGGGCCCCTAGTATATCTCGAGCCTAGAGCCCTTTAGATGGTTTTAGGGTTTAGGGTTTCATGGTTGAGGGTGTAGGTTTAGGCTTTAGGGCTTAGGGGGCCTCGGCCCGTAAATGCAGCACATAAAACCCCAAAAGCTTAACCCCAACTTAAAACACAAAGCTCCAACCCCTGAACTTTAAACCCTAAACAGCCCTAAACCTTGCTCCCACAGGATTCCTAAACCCCACGCCCTACACCCTAAACCCTGAAATCCTAAACCCTAAACCCTGAACCCTGAACCCTAAACCCTAAATCCTAAACCCAAACCCTGAATCCCCAGGCTTCGGCACCAGTAAATATAAGAACAGGGAGATCGTGGCAAGCCGCAAGATGAAACCCGACCCTAAACCCTAAAAGCAAGAGGACCTGACCCTGACTCTAAACCCTGAACCGCGTAGAATCTGACCTGAACATGGCTGGTGTGCAGCGGGCGCAGCCACGAGGGCAGAGGCGCCTCTCCAAGAGGCAACCCCGCAGTTAAGGGTTTGGAGTTTTAGGGTCTTAGGGTTTTAGGTCTAAGGTTCAGGGTTTCAGAGTTTTATGTTTGGGGTTTCCGGTTTAATGTTTAGGGTTTCAGGCTTGAGGGCTTGGGGTTTGGATTGCTAGCCTTACTGCCCACTGTCTGTGGCTCCAAACCACACGCAGTTTAGGGTTTGGATTCTTGGGGCGGGCCCTATGGTAACAATTACAGTATACTGTGGGTAGATAAGAGAGAAGTGAGGACCCTAAACCATGACCCTACATCCTAAACACAAAACCTCAATACGAAACCATCCAAAAACCTAAGACTTATCACTAAAACTGAACCGGAGCTCTTACTCTGCAACCTGGCGCAAGAAGACTGAGCATATGGGAGTCCATCTCTGGCTCATCAGATCACGGTAGCTCCAGCATTGCATGGTTTCGGGTTAAGGGCTTATGCTTACGGAGTTCGGGTCTAGTGCTCAGGGTTTAGGGCTTACGGTGTAGGGCTTTGGGTTAAGGAATTAGGGATCCCGGATTAGGGTTTGGGGTTTAGGGGGCCTAAGGTGACAGACACTAAGTCAAAAACCCTGAACATGGAAATGTCTACATGAAGGATTGAAATGCGCTTCTGGGGATGACTGCGGGGTGTTGCAGAAATCAACTCTTTTGGGTTTTGGGTTTTAGAGGCCCCCAGCATGCTCCCGTGAGGCCGGATAGTACCTTCGGAGGGTGTAGGTGTAGGTAAACCCATCCCAAAGGGCCCGGTAACGCACTAAACAACAACAAGATTACACAGCCTCCGAATTCATGTGCAACCTGCAAAAACAATGAACCAGGAAGAAATACTTTGCAATCCCAAGAGAATTACCACATACTCGTCCCATTGCAGTCTGATTTGGTTTTTTCTCTTTCGGTGAGCTGGGGTTTAAAAATCAACCTTGTCAAGCACCGTACCAAAGATCCAGAAAAAAGCACGGCAGCCGTACGGATCTTATGAAGCCTCATGCTAGAAGTTAACCTCATTCCCGAAACCGCGAAAGTATCCGCTTTGCAGCCCCTAAGGGTTCAAGGACCCAACTAATAGGGCTTCAGGGCCCAAATACCATTAATATTATAATGTTTGGGCCCTAAAACTGAATTATTTGAGCCCCTAAACCCTAAACCCTAAACCCCAAACCCTACACCCTAAAACCCCATTATTTGGGTCCTTGGACCCTTAAAAACGCTTGTAGCTCTCCCCAACATTTAGGTAATGTAGACCACTGATTAATCGACCCCCTCATTAAGGGCCCTATAGGGGTAATAGAAGGGATATAAGGATCATGTAGGAATTATACAGAGGATAGTGGAAAAGAAAATGGAAGCTACTATCATAAACCCCCTCCTTTTAAGGGCCTTCATATTAGGATCGCTGTTATAATTCCTACCAAGGGGAGGGGGGTTATTAATCACGGGTCTACATTCTATGCCGTGAAGCCTAAGCCTGCAACCCTCAACCCCCGACCCTCTATCCCCTAATGACTAAGCCCTAAACCCTATATACCTCAATCACGAAACCCGATGCCTCAAGAGGCTCCGAAGCGGCCGTGCGAAGTCGAAGTGGAGAACGCGATGCACGGCCTCCAGCATGTCCTGCATTCGGGTCTAGGGCTTAGGGCTTGGGTTTAGGTTTCAGGGTTTATGGTTTGTAGGGTTAGGGTTTAGGGCTTGGGATTTAGGACTTAGGGTTTAGGGTCCTAAAATAACATGGAACCCCGTAAATGTAGTCTTCCGGGGTTCCCTGTTGGTGTGGTGAGGGTTAAGTGTGGCTTAGGGCTTGGGGCTTAGTTTTTGCGAGGGGATTAGGGCTCAGGGCTCAGTGTCTGGGGCTGAGGATTTAGGATTTAGGGCTTGGGATGTACCGTTCAGGGCTTAAGACTATATCATTTATATGGAGTTGCATGGACATACGGACAACCTCTTACGGTTGAGAGCTTAGAGTTTTGGGGCAACCCTTAACCTAAACCCTAAACCTGAGACCTTGAACCCTCAAACGTAACCCTAACCCACAAAGCCTAAACCCCATGTAAACTTAACATTACTTAAGGTACTCAAATATCCTTATATCTAAAACTAAAGCCAAAATGACCCGCCCAAACCCTAAGAAATGGGAATAAACCCCAAAACAACCAAACCGAGAGCCTGGATCTCCCTACATACCCCCAGATGGCCCCCATGTCCCCCTCCAAAGGGATTCCCCGAACTTTTACTAAACCCGAAGCCCTAGCCCTGCTTGGTTTAGGATTTAGGGTGTAGGGTCTATGGTTTAGGCTTTAGGGTTTAGGACTTAGGGTTTAGGGTTTGGGGTTTCGGGTTTAGGCTTTAGGGTTTAGGCCTTAGGAATTGGGATTTAGGGTTTAGGATTTA
>CAJNIZ010047168.1:9492-22616 GCA_905231905.1 Symbiodinium pilosum | reverse complement strand
ATTATTAGGGGGGGGTTTATTAATATGAGGAAGAGATTAGTCTAGAGTTCGAGGTCCATATCGCATTGTTTGGGCCCAAACGCGTTCCAATGAAGATACTTCGGGTGCTAACATATGCCAGAGCCATTTGGGCCATAGTCTAAACTCCTACTATCCCCCTTAATCTATCTATAGTAGTCCCCTATATAATACCCTGGGTGGCACCCTTTATGGAATTTAGATTAAAGCGTATCTGGGCACTTCACCCCGTAAAGTCATCCGGGGTTGGCATGCAAGGTGAAGTGGTAAGATTTGACGCAGGGCGAGCCGCTAGACCCTGTCATGCTGAACAGTTATATATGGTTATGTAGGGGCTGTATAGGGGTTATACAGGGATTATATATGGGTTATATAGGGATAATGGAAAAGAACATGGAAACTACCATTCAGGCTTGCTTGATACTGGGCAAACTGGATCCTATAGAACCCTAAGCCCTAAACCCTAAAGGGCCTTTCCTCCCATACCAACGAGTGAGTTGCCATCCCAACATTGAACCACAAAAGCCTTTGCAAAAACTGCCGAGAGGCATCCGAGTGCCAAGCACGATATCGCCTAACAACGGCAGTTGTTTCTTCCAGGGATGTTACAAGCAGGTAATATGCTAATATCGCTCGATAAGCCCATTATAACCTCTGGTAACTCCTTATGAGTAGGTTGCTTAACCCACGAGTGCTTCTCTTAAGCTCGAGGTCTATAGGGGTGGGGCCTCGATTTAGCGGTGGGAACTGCGGGCCCTAAATGACTCCAGCAGTTTTTGCGATCCTGCCATAAACATCATGGGATTGGTATTCCCCGTTGTTCAGGCTCCAAGCGCCTCCTAGGATTGAACACATTCGCTGAAATCAAAAAACTTTCAAACTGCTGAGGTTTAGAGTTTAGGGTTCAGGGAACAATGACACACCCTGGAGTTAGATAGCATAATATCTCCCCCAACAAGCCGTGTTCAACCCCTACGCCCTAACCCTGAACAAGACTAGTTCAACCCCTTTGTATTCCTTTACCACCACGGCACTTGCAAAAGGTGCCTGTAGTCGGAACATAGGGGAACCCCACAAGCTTTGGGGTGTATTTAAGTCTTAGTCTAAACTCCTGGTATCCCCCTTAGCAAACCCTATAATGCTCCCCTATATAACCCCCTAAATAGCCCCCTTTAAGGAGCTTAGACTACAATTTATTCAAAGTCCCATACCTAAGTGCCAAAGCGTTACGTGTAGGTTCCCTAACCCAAAGGGTCCAACGACCCAAAAAATTGGGATTTGGGGCCCACATACCATTAATATTACAGTATCTTGGCCCTAAAACCCAATTATTTGGGTCCCTGGACCCTAAACCCTGAACCCTAAACCCTAAACCCTATGTAGTCCCCTATAACAACCCGTTTAAAGGAACCCTAAAATTTGGGTCTTTGGACCCTTTGGGTGACCCATTACAAACCCCATGGTCTGACAAAGCCGGGGCCAAGAGGGCCGAAACATCAACATCGTAGTTTAGGGTTTAAGGTTTAGGGTTTAGGGTGTTGGGGTTTTAGGGTTTAGGGTTTAGGATGGTTTAGGGCTTAGGGTTTAAGGTTTAGGGTCTCGACCCTCGAAAATGCAGACCTGGGAGGAGGTAAGCGTAGCATGACTTTCACTATTGCCAGGTTCCGGCTACTCCACAAACCCTAATCCCCAAAGCCCTAAACTCTAATCCCTGAACCCCTAGATCCTAAAGCGGACAGGCATTCTTGAATTCATTAAGGCCTTGCCCCAACCATGCCCCAACCCCTAAACTCCAGTGGCTTCCGCGACGGTCATTCCAGTGCAGTCAAGGGTTGGCATTGATATGGTGTTACGGGACGTTTATATGGCGATTTGACGCAATATAGCCTGCATCCTAACTCCAGGTCCCTGATTTGAGGTAAGGGCCTAAGTACACGTAAATGAATGTTTCAGCCCAGAGAGTGAATGATACTAGGTGCATTTGATACCTGTCGCAAGAAAGGTTAAGCCCTTAGTTGTAGACCCTAAGCCCTAAAACCTAAGACCCATTAATCCCTCTGTGTCACCCTTTCGCGAGGTTTAGGGCGTGGGGCTTGACCCACTATTTCTTAGTGGTCCTTGAGATATCCCCAAATAGGGGTGGGGTGGGGGGTTTAGGGTTTAGGGTTTTGGGTGGGGGGCTGTCAAATCATAGTCCCCTCTCTGGTTAACCTAAAAATTCTTAACCAAACTACAGCAAACCCCGGAAGGCACCACATTTTGGACAACTTGAGATATGCATTCCTTCGAAGCTCCCCAACTCACCCGGGAAGCACAAGTAGGTTTGGGGTTTAGGCTTCAGGGCTCAGGGGTTTAGGGCTTAGGGTTTAGGGGTTTAGGGTCTAGGGGTTTGGGGGTTTAGGGTAAACTGAAAGGGATAGCAGGGGTTTAGGGTAAGCTGAGAAGAGATGGCGAGAGTTCACCCGAAACCCTATGCCACAAAATTGCTGTCCCACCCTTTGACAAGAAGTGGTTCATGGCGGGCTTTCAGCTTTATATTCTCTGTTGACTTGTATGGAAACTAGAGCTTGATTATCTGGCTTTCCCAAAATAGGGGAGCCCCAATATCGACCCCCAAATACTAAAATCATTATGGGGCCCCCAAAACGGGACCATTAATTTTCATGGGAAGCCCCCATCTGTGATGGACCAATGAATGAGTAAACTTGGGGGCCGGGATACCACAGGCGGGGGCTGTCAGGCAACCCATAGGTTACACGGGTACTGTAGTCCCCTAATTCATGTTTGGGTTTAGGGTTTAGGGTCCCCCTCCCCTTAATGGGGATTATAAAAGGGATCCTACGATCAAGGTCCTTAAGCAGGAGAGGGTTTATTAATCAGAGGTCGACATTATTCCCAACCAAGGCCCCAAACCTCTATACCTAACTTCAAGGGATCTTGGAGTTACGTAAATTAGTATACCCTCCCAAAAACCTAATATACCGCATGGTGAACCCTTGAGAAGTGGGTTCCCTAACCCCATCATAACCCCAGGGTGCCACAAAGTAAGCCCAAAACCCTAAAACTTAAATCTCAATGTAGCTTTGTCGCCTAACCGTTGTCTCGATCAAGGGCGAAGAATCCACAACCTCGTTGCTCTGTATTCAGGAGGCTCAAAAAGTGAGCTACAGGCAGGCTCTACGGCTTACTCAGCAGTTCCGCCTGAAGAGACACTGAATTGCAGGGCCCATACCTACTTGTAGGCTCAAGTACCCACCATGAAGCTACATGAGCTACTGTCTAAACTCCTAGTATCCCCCTTAATAACCCCTAGAGTAGTCCCCTATATATCCCCTATATAACCCCTTTTAAGGAGTTTAGACTATGGCTCACATGAGCTTTTTGGGTGAGCACAGCAGGCTTAGCCAAGGATTATTGGTTTAGGGTTTAGGGTTTAGGGTTTAGGGTTTAGGGTTTAGCGGAGTTGACGGAAGGAATTCAGTGTTCTGAAAATGTAAAGATGTGCCTCAGGCACTCAACAATTGCTCGTGCAACCCGGGGGCAAATGCACTACCACATTCACAAATTATAGTAAAGCTCTATAACATGGTTGAACTGGTCACAGGGTACCAAGAAACCCTGAACCTTAAACTGCAGAGAAACGGACTGCGATTTTCACAAGCATCCATACTGATGGCCCTCTCGCCCAAGAATTGGAGCTGACCCTGAATAGATACCCTAAACGGGGTGTTTAGTGGGAAGGTAGGCATGCAAGCTGCAACTCGACAATGTAAATGGGTGCTCCAAATAGCGGCCGGACGTACCTCTAGGAAAGATTACAATCATAACTTTGGGATACATTGGACGGGGGTGGCTGATCTTAACTACAGGACGCCACACGTTGACCATGTTCCATGCAAGCAGGTGAGCCTCATCATGCAGGCGGTTTCCAAGACTGGAGGGCCCCAACGTAGACCCCGGTATACGATACATCGTCTAGGGGAGCGTTAAATTTCTGGAGACTCTAAACCCTGAAGCCTATATTTCCTTACCTGTATATATATATATATCAATCTGTACATTATATCCCTATTAGATAAACCCCATATAACCCCCATGACCGCTTCAACACCCGGGTAAACCCTCATCAAGCAGAGTTGCAAGGTCCGCCAGCTCTGCTAGAGTGCGGCAGTGGTCGAAGCCTGACTTGCTTTCAGGTTTAGGTTTAGGGTTGAGGTTTCAGGGCTTAGCTTCTAGGGTCAAGGGTTTTAAGCCTTGGGCTTTAGGTTCTAGCGTTGAGGCTTGGGGGGGCTTAAGTTTCAGTGTTTAGGGTCAAGAGTTCGGGGTTATCTCTTGTTATCCCCTATAGTAGTCACATATATCTTCCTCTGTATATACCCCTTTGAGGAGCGAAGATTAAGGCTCATTTAAGGTTTGAGCTCAGGACCTAGGTTTTAAGGCTGAAGTTTCAGGTCTTAAGATCGAGGGGCTCGATTTTAAGGTTTAAGGCTTAGGTTTTAGGGTTCGGGGTTCAGGGCTGGGGCTTTTTGAGGGTTCAGGGTTTAGGTTTCAGGTTTAAGGCTTGGGTGTCTCAAGTTAGAGGGGCCCTGGGGGAATCTAGGGCCATGTGATCGCTTTCATTTTAATGCTTACCCAAAAGTGACCCTGTTGACACCCAATGTATATGTGTATACACATATATACTCACCATATTCTTCAGGAGCCACTGTCAGAAGCAACGCCGATAACGCATTGCGACCTCATCTGCGGGCTACAAAAGTACTTTAGGGTTCCTGTTCAGTACTTGGCTGGAACCCTAAACCCTAAACCCTAAACCTCAACATCGTACGCCAACAACAAGCATTGGGTCAGCTTTGCGGGTGGTTTCTAACGCCTAAAGGGCCAATGGGCCCTACACAGGCTTCTACACTTACTCGGAGGGTCACGGGGACTTAGTAAATAGGTCAACAAACCTCATAAGCCGTATAAAAAACACAAGTTACCCAGGTTCTTAACCTACATACTAAGTCCCCATGACACTCCAAGTATAAAGGGATGCCAGATGGGGATCTCAGAGTCCGGGGGATTGTATCAACTTGGGCCCTACCTGGACCCCAACAGGTACGTAGAATTATAGCCTGTTTAGCTGTTTTGAGGGGGTTTAGGGCCATGATGTTACATACTTTTGGGGTCCAGATGAAAGCTACAAAAACGAGGACGTGTTTAGAGTGAAGTTCCTGCACGGCATGAAGTATTCTAAGCCTTTCAAAAAGTATACTAGGGTCATGCAGGATTTTCATTTCAGCAGTACTTGGAGGGTCATGGGGGCTTAGTAAGTAGGTTGATGACCCTTTTGAAGGCCATTCCATAAACCCAACTCTCCCCGTTACTAACCTACTTACTAAGTCCAAATGACCCTCCAAGTAGTACTAACTTTGAGCCCCAGAGGTTAGGGCTCTGATCTCAGGTTTCGGGCTTTTGGCGGAGTTTTATTTTTTGCGCTCAAGACAGCAGGGTTCAGGGTTTAGGCTTCAGGGCTCAGGCAGAACTTCTTCAGACTATCTTTCAGAAGCCCGGCCAGGTCCTAGGGAGAAAGAGAGAAAGACAGAGAGAGAGAGAGAGAGAGAGAGATATATATATATATACATAATACACACACGCATATCTATACTGATATGTATAGGCATTAACAGAATAATCGGTAGTTGCCGTTTTACGCAGTGTATGAAGGCAGAGAGGGGGCGGTTCAAGAACTCGCCAAAACTCCTAAACCTGAAACCTTAAACCCTAAACCCTGTAAGGATCCAAGGGATCTGCAAACACTGTGGGAACCTTGACAGCATCTACTGTTGAAGGGGAACAGAGCGCCGCAAGTGGAGAAAAAAGGGCTAGCACCCTAATTCCAGTCTGAAAAAACAGGGTTTAGATTTTGGGGCTGAGGGGTTTGGGTAACGATAGAGCCTCCATAAACACAATTTAGGAGAACCGTCATCTCAGTTAGGTCCCAGGTGGCCCCTGAATCGCAAACCCCAAACGCTAAGCTCGCGACCCCTCGAGACTAGAGACTTCTCTGGGCATCTGCCCTGGAGGACTAATTAAACCATTAGGGTTTTTTCTTTAGGGTTTAGGGTCTATGCGGCTTCACTCCCCCAAATTTGTTCACAATTCATTACATAAGGGCAGTGTACGGTCTTAACAGCCCTTGGCCTGAGTTATCAGTTTGTCCTCATACCCTGCCGCCAACCCTGATCCCTAATCCTCCACATCCCTTGGAGGGTCATGGGGACTTAGTAAGTAGGTTAATACTCTCGATAATTGGGGTTACTATATGGCTTTTAAGGGTTGTGAACCTACTCACTAGGTCCCCATGACCCTCCAAATGGAACATCCAAAGCGGCTATAGCCCGCCAGGGGTGTGTGAAATAGTACCCCTACCCAATGTCTTCCTGCATGGCACGCCTATGACTTAACAGTATCTATTCAAGCTGACCAGGTACGTCTATCCTCCATACTTAAGCTCCAAAGTCCCTCCAGCAGAACCAACTTGGTCCCCAAGTATACACCATATTATATGAGTACATGGAACATGGGGGGGTACTTTAGGAAGGCTGTAACTCACGACTCCTGAGTAGCCTAGTTGGGCTGTAGCTGAGGGGGTTTAGGGTTTAGGGCTTGAATTCTGGACTGGCAACCTGAAGACAACCTCTACTTGCTGCTTAAGGGAGATTTGTGGGATCCAGCAATACAACTACTAACTACTCCGCTCACATACCTCAATCTAAAGACCCATATAAACTCCCCCACTTCCCCTTTCGCGCCAGCAAGAGTTCATCTTGGCATAGTAGAGTGATCAGGGATTTCAGGCACTTGTCAGGGGCCCACGGTTATAGCATTCCAAAAAACCTAGACCGAAACCCCAAACCCCAAACATTTCACCCATAAAGTCAAAGAGCTCTTCAGGTTAAACTGTGTCTTGAAGTTGGCATTGCACCAGTCGCGCAGTCTGAGTCGCGTCACGCCCTTTTCCTTTGGATGCTTAGGGGGCGTTGGGTACCCAAATGCCTAAACCCTAAACCCTACGGCTATCATACGAGCCAGAGTCTAAACTCCTAGCATCCCCCTTGAGAACCCCAATAGTCCCCTATTTAACCCCCCTTGAAGGAGTTTGGACTACTGAGAGCCCGTATTGATTCTTATACGGTCCCTACTATTCGGGCTGGTCTTATTGCAGGAAATGGAGTGAGGTTGGAGCTTCTCTCAAAGGGAGGTGCCCTTGTGGCACCCTAAGGGTTTAGGGTGCAGGGAGTGGGGTTTAGGGATTTAGGACCTGTAATCATGAGAATCTGATGCGGTTCTAGATTAGGCTACTGTGCAGTCTCTTCTGAGGAGCTTTCACTCAAAACGGCTTGGGGTTGCCAGATCTGGCTATCAATGCAAATCGCTGCTATGATTAGGGAAGGGTTAGGGCGAGCGGCGGTTGAATACCAATCTCCATCCCCTAAGATGAACCCCCCCCACCCCCTGTTTTATAAAGGTGAAGGGCAAGCATCCTCTCTGTCTTGCCTGATGTTCGCATCCTGTCCAATCTGCAGCTGATTCGATTGTTTGGACATGTTCAAAATTGCCCTTAACATTGACGCCCTCAGTAGAGTTCAGCATATTCTGAGACTCCGACGGCGTTCCGTTTTGAGAGGCTGAATTGGTATGAAAACATATTGTGCTACCAGAAAACCTAGCGTCGGTACACCTCGCTTCATCAGTGCTGATGCCGGGTAATTACTAGACTCCTTGTATACATCCAAATTCCCCTAGTGACCACATAGCTGGATGTAGGCAACATTTGCAGACTTTCGGGCCCAATGTAGGTACTAGTTCTATCCTCGGATCCTAAACGCTAAACTATTGGGGGTAACCCTAAACACTACTTGTATACTTGGATCCCTAGGGTCCTCTGATCCTTCTTCACGGAAAGTTGGACCACTAACAGTCTGAGGATTGTCCACTGAATCAGCCCACTATATTAGGTTCTCTGGTTTGGGGCTTAAGGGCCCTAAACCCTAAACCCTAAACCTATTCAAAGCCTCAGGATCTTGCGAAATAACTCTCGACCCTGCTTGCATGATCCTGCCTTAGTAAGTCTGCCTACTATCCCCAACAACCCCTATCATAAGCCCCAAAACCCTGCTACTAAGTAGACGAACGAAGCCAAGAGATCTTCCAGGTAAACTCCAAACTAGAGACCCGGCTCTGGAGCCACCTCATGTCTGGGTTGCTGGTAAGAAACTTCAATTAAGTTACTAGAATAAGGAAACCCCACTATTTACTACATGCCTGGGTTGCTGTTAAGGACCTTAGATTAAGTTACTATAATGAGGAGCCCGACTATTTACAATAATATACCCAGAATATGGCAACTTAGTTTAAGTTCTTTAACAGCAACCCAGATTTCATACGGGCAAAGACCCAGCACCACGCTGCTCAGCAACCAAGCATGCAACAAACACCTTACTGCCAAAAAATGACGAACCCTAAACCCTAAAACCAAAAAAATACCCTGAAGGCCCAAACTGTTTATTTATGGAAATGGGCAGTACTCTGGACCTTATAAAGCCTACACCCTAAACCAAAAACCATCCTAAACCCGATGAGGCTTCAAGTTAAGTAGTTAAGTGATGGTTAAAAAAACCCTAAGCCCCTAAACCCTGATGTGGAGTACAGGCATCATGCAACGTTATACAGGGGGTTATGTAGCGATTACATATACGGTTATATAGGGGATATCTTAATTTTGGTATGCACCAGCTTTATCCCCATCAGCCGGAATTCCATCATGCAACACTGAACTAAGTTGCTGTGACAGAACTTAAATTCAGTGACCATAGTGAGGAACCCTATTATTTGCTATATATCCATGAATTTAAAATGGTGACTTCATTGAAGTTCCTTAACAGCAACCTAGTAAACCCCATGATTACTCTAACCCTCATACAACATCCACAGTCTAAAGCGCTCCAAGCTACAAACAACAAGTTCAATGCTGCTTGCTGAGTTCTTACAACGAAAGCTGAAACATTGTTGAACCCTAAACCCTTAACCCCCTTTGAAGTAAGGCCTCCTAAACCCGAAACCCTAAACCCTAGCAAGCATCTTCCAGGGATTTGCAGAGCTCATCGCCTTTAAATACGGTGTTCTCGCCTCAGGAGGGAAACTTCGTTTGCAGCTTCATCTTGTCAATCTTTCAGAAGAATGCTTGTTGTAGAAGATTGTACAACGCCAACAGGGCACGGAGTATAGGCAAGGTACAGGTACGGGTACAAGGGGCGATTAAGAGTAAAGGGTACGAGTACGAGGTACGGTTGAGAGGCATGCAAAAGGTACGGATGAAGAGTGCGGGTACCGGCCTGCACCAGTACTTCGTTTTATGGTTTAGGGTCATTCGGAGATCTGGAATTATCATGGGATTCCGAAAGGGCGTTTCGTTTTGACTGTAGAAGGCTTGCGGGTTACTGTTTGACTAGAAGATATGTTATAGGATTCAGCGGCCCAAAAAAGCTCAAGACTCCAAATTGAAACACAGCCAACTTTACATAGTGAAGACCCTGCAACCTCCAAGTGTTTGCACGACTGCCTACCCTCAACCCTAAACCCTCCTCCTATGTGCTCCCAAAACTCCCTGGATATCCTCTGGGCGATACTGTCAAGTTCCTAGACTATGTACTTGTGCGGAGTCCCCTGGTATGCGTGACTTCCTAAATGTAAGCTACATCCTAAATTTGAAGCCAGAAGCCTTGCCGTCACTGACAAGTTGCAGTACAGTTTTCAGGATTCGGATTATTAAAAGGTAAACCCTAAACCTAAACCCTGAACCCTAAACTTAGGGTTTAGGGTTTAGGGTTCTAAACCCTGAACCGTAAGTTGGGGAGAATGTTGTCGATGATCCCCGCCTTCCCCCAAGCTGCAGCCAGTGTCCACTTCATTTTCCATGTTCTAAACCTTAAACTCTAATCCCTAAACCCTACACTCCAAATCTTAAACTCTGAACCCTAAACCCTAAACCCTAAACTCTAGACCGCAAACCCTAAACTCTAAACCCTAAACTCTAAACCTTGAACCCTAAACTCTAAACCCTAAACCTTGAACCCTAAACTCCCAACCCTAAACCCTAATTTCTGATCCCTAAACCCTAAACTCTGAACCCTGAACCCTAAACTGAAAACTCTAAACCCTAAATCTTATACTCTGATCCCTATACTCTAAACCCTGAACCTTAGGATGATATGCAGCCATGGTCTAAACTCCTAGTATCCCCCTTAGTAACCCTATAGTAGTCCCCTATATAATCCCCACTATAACCCCCCTTTAAGGAGTTTAGACCCTAAACCCTAAACCCTAAATCCTAAACCCTAAATCCTGAACCCTAAACCCTAAATCCTAAACCCTAAACCCTAAACGCCCTATATATCCCCCTTTAAGGAGTTTAGACTACAGCTCATATGCAGCCAGGCGTGCTAGTGATCGAGCCGCTGAGCTTGCTAAGCTCCTTCCTGAGTCCGTGGGCTTCCTTTGGGGGACCCTGGAGCAGGGTGATGGTTTAGGTTTAGGGTTTGGACTTTAGGGTTTAGGGTTTAAAGTTTAGGTTTAGGGTTTGGGGTTTAAAGTCTAGGGTTAGGTTTAGGGTTTAAGGTCGGGGAACTATACTGTAGTCCCTGAACAAGACCATTACAATCCTATTGAGCCCTGAATAGAAGCCATGACCCTAAACCCTACTCCCTAAACCCTCTAAACCCCATGCCCCCTTCAAGTAGCAAGGCTTAACGAAGGTCAAGGTTTGCAGTATGCAGCGCTCGTTGATCTGGGGCTAAAGCCTCGCCAGGACCCTGAGAGGGATTCACAAACTGGATTGACGGGATCCCCCTGAGTTATGGGGGATAAGATGAGAATTATGTAGGGGACCCCTGCGCAACAAAAAGCTGGAGAGTCCTACCTGGAGGAGTTCGGCTATTCGGATATTTGAAGTCATATCGGACGTAGTTCAGCAACGGTAGCTATCAAGCGCCCAAGCCCCGAGTCCAGCAAGGAAGCGGCCGCGAACAAGAGAACCGCCAAATCCCAGCTCCCGATGCAGCAGGCCACTGGACCGGGGAGCGACCGACAAGGTGACATGGAAGGACTCTTTCAATGACAAGAGCACAGCGTACAGTTTGCCAAAAATCCGCATCTACGAATGGCTGTAACACTATGTAGGACCCTGGGGCGACTAACGTGTTGCGGAACTTACGGAAAAGGGGCTGCAATAATGTTATTATAATGGTCTTTCGAACTGGATATAATTTGATATGTAACTCGAGGGACTCTACAAGCAATGGCAATAACGACGGACACAGTCTTCGGTCCTTTGGGCACAATTCTCATGCTCGAGGGAGATCCATACTCACTACCGCGCTCGAAATCAGTTTACAGAAAAAACAGACCCTTGACAGTTCCATGCTGAACACATCTTCACCATGTCGAACCAACAGCTGAGATGAACTCCACCGTCGGCAAATTGTCCCAGCCCGAACCCCTCATCCAATCCCAGATACAAGAAATCTTCTCGGTGCCGCCGCTTCCTTTGACCCATAGAACTGCCTTAGCTGCGCCAGCATGTGAGCCGTTGTCTAAACTCCTAGTATCCCCCTTAGTAACCACTATAATAGTCCCCTATATAGTCCCCTATATAACCACCTTTAAGGAGTTTAGACTATAGCTCATGTGGTTCAACAGCGTCCCCTTAGCCAGGATACACTTCCAAGGACCATGCATACAAAGGCGGCCTTGAGGCTTAAGGTTCATAATCCCCCTTATGTTGGAAACCCGCAACCACCTAACACTAAAATATTCCTTTTGTAGGAATCTTTCCTTAGCGTAATGGTTGTAGATTGTGGGGCCCAATGAAAGTATTGTTTACATACTTCGATGCCAGGTTTGAATATTAGGTAGTTAGGGAGTGTCAAACGAGCTATAGTCTGAATGAACTCCTAGTATCCTCCTTAACATCCCCTATATTACTCCCTAGATATTCCCCTACATAACCACCCCCTCCAAGGAGTTTAGACTATGGCTCTCATTTCAGGGGCAGGCGATAAGTTGAAGAGTTCTGGATCAGTCCTGCAAACTTTTGTGAAGTGTGTCCACCTATTTCCCCAAAAGTATGAAAACCATAACCTTAAACCACCTTAAAACAGCCCAAAAAGCTAGGAATCTACATGCTTCAGGGGCCAGGCATGGATTAAATTACAAGAGATGGGAAGTCGGAAGCCCGCAGCCCTGAACCAGAAGAAGACCAGAAAGCAGAGCACAACATGCCCAGAGGGTCCAAGTACCCAATATTCAGGTCCTTGTGAGGGGATTAATAGGGGTACATTGGGATGTAGAGGGATATATAAGGATTTACAGGGTTTAGGGTCCTAGTACCCAATAATTCGGTACTTGGGTTTTGGGTAATAGTAAATATAGTACAGGTTTTGGGTAAGTATATGGCTATTTGGTACTTGGACCCTTAAGGTAAGGAACCCAATAAAGAGCCTAATATATACTGCACTCCCTTTGATTGCGACCCCGAAGCCCGAGACCCTGAAACCCTAAACCCTGAAACCCTGTTAGGGTTTCGGGTCACAGCGTTTAGGGTTTCAGGATTTCAGGATTCAGGGTTTCAAGGTATCGGGGTTTCAGGGTCGCAGGGCTTAGGGTTAGAGGGTTTTAGGGTTTCAGAAGTTCAGGGTGTAGAGTTTAGGTTTTCAGGGTGTCAGGAATTTCAGGGTTTCAGGCTTTAGAGCTTCAGGGTTGAGGGTTTACCCGAACTACTTGGTTTATCTTAGGTACTGCCCGCACCCACTAACAGTCCATAATAGGCATACTATATTCACCCTAAACCCTCATCCCTAAACCCTAAACCCAAGATTATCCCAAACCGTAGTTTCGAGGTAAACACTAAACTGAAACCCTAAGGGTCCAAGGACCCAAATAATAGGGTTGCTTTAAAGGGGTTATAGGGGGACTATATAGGGTTTAGGGTTTAGGGTTAAGGGTCCAAGGACCCAAACAAAAGGGTTTTAGGGCCCAAATACCGCAATGTTAGTGGTATTTGG
>CAJNIZ010047167.1:9509-21498 GCA_905231905.1 Symbiodinium pilosum | reverse complement strand
ACCCTGAACCCTACACCCTCAACCCTAACCCATAATTTTCAACCCTAAACCCAGATGAGCCATAGTCTAAACTCCTTGAAGGGGGTTATATAGGGGATTATATAGGGACTACTATAGGACTTATTAAGGGGGATACCAGGAGTTTAGACAATGGCTCATATAGGGAAATGGAAATTGGAATGGAAAGTACTGTTTAGGGTTTAGGGTTCAGGCTTCATAGGGTTGAGGGTTTAGGGTCTTGGATTCCTCCTATAACCGTGTTATAGCGTACCTCAACTGGACCCCGAGTTGATCTTGGTAGTTATTCATGTTTCCACGGTACATATTCCTTACTAATCTCATAGTATCTCTTCTTCCATGTCGCTTACCGTTTTCTTTTTCAGTTTGCTTCTACATTACTTGCTAAACCCCCACAATACTAAACCCCAAATAGAATAGTAGTGACCGTTTTCTTTAGCGTGACCCTCTAGCATGACGATTGAATAGCCTTTGATAAAGTTACCGTTTGCATTCTCTCTTCCGTTAAACTTATGTGACGCGATATATCCCTAAACCCTAAGCCCTGGAGCACACGGGAAGATCAGAAATGCTGCTTCCTGTAGCCCGCATGAGCAGCTATACCCTAAGCCTCGAGGCCCCCATCAGCCTGAAGCCTGAACCCCCTAAACCTTGAACCGCTAAAGTGTTTCTAGGGCATGTATACAGGGGCTTCCAAACCTAAACTCTGAACCTTAAACCCTATGGGTACCAAAAACAAGGACTATGAGAACTCTTATCTTTCTGGAAGCTCCCATGCTTTAGGGTCTAGGGTTTGGGGTTATTTGCCGGTTTTGGGAATTCAGAGCAAAACTAGCAGATACCTGAGCCCCCAGGCCCGAAATCCAACACCGTGAAAACCTAAGCTCCAACCTAACAGTGCAAGCGCTTCGGTGGATATTAGCACTCCTGCGTGACCCTAAGTAGCTGATACCTTGGGGTTCTAGCAACACTTTCAGAAGGTCATGCAGGAAATTTGGTATGAGCCATCGATTCCATGAATATTTGCAGTAGGATACTTCAAACAGACCTCGAGATGATCTAGGTAATTACTTGGGCCTTACAAAAAGCTCCAAACCTCCGCCCTACACCTTAAGCTTCAGGCTCCCCAAACTTTGAGTTAAGGTTTAGGGTTTAGGGTTTAGGGTTTAGCAACACATTGGCCCTCAGCCCAAAGCCCTAACGTGGATCTTTCATGTAGGCCCTGGGCAGCATGACCCGCGTGATCGCGTCACCAGCAAACAAGGCACTTTATGAGCTAGAGTTTAAACTCCTTAAAGAGGGTTCTATGGGGATTATATAGGGATCCCATTATACGGGTTATTGAGGGGCATACTCGGAGTTTAGACTGTAGCTCGTATGAGGGTGTGGGGTTTTGTGGACCTGATGGGTCCACGTAGGTATGTAGTGTATAGGGTTTGTGGTTTAGGGTTCAGGGCTTAGTTTTTACGGATTAGGGTTCAGGGTATAGGGTTTAGGGTTCAGGTTTCAGGGTTTAGGGTTCAGGGTTTAGGGATACTTTGGACCACCGCTTGTGCACGGACTGTTGGATTAATAGGGTTACAGGCGTGTTTTTTTGATCAAGTTCGTTGAGTTCAGGGCTTAGGGTTGAGGAGTTCTCAGGGTGTTTAGTTTCAAGTAGCAGTTTCTGGGCTAAAGGGTTCATGATTCATGGTTTGGAGTCAGGGCTAGAGGTGTTGAGGGGATATGAAGGGCAGAGATTTCAGCTCATCGGGTGTACGGGACCCCTACATCCTAAAGCCCAAGCCCCGAAACCTTGAACCCAACACCTGCGGAGGATGGGTGGCACGGCTGAAGGCTATCTTCATTTGGTTTGCGAACAGCCAAAGGAATCAGACTACACCTCATGACACGCTTCGGAGTGCCTGGGATTTTCAAGATAGAGAGTTTGCGGGATTAGCTGCTGGCTTCTTGCGGATATCCCCGCTTACTTGTAGCTTAAATTAAAACTCCCAGCCGTTTGAACCACACAGCTCAGCCAAATAAAGCTAGACCTGAAACCCTAGACTCTCAAACCCACTTGGAGGCTTTCTTCACGTTGTAAGTCTGCCTAGCAACAGGGCTTGAAGGGCTTGTAAGAAGTGTTCATGGGTATAGTAGGTAGACTTACTAAGTCAGAAGATCATCCAGGTAAAGCCCTGCAGCCCAAGCCCTAAACCAAAAGCCCCTAAACCCCTAAACCCTAAACCCTAAACCCTGAACCTAAAAACCTCAAATCCGGTTGGAGGCCCGGCCTTTTCGCTAAGTCCGCTCTGCCCGTGGTCAACCACGCGAAGGGCCGGGTCGGCCCAGTGAATTTCATTGTTGGGCTGTAGAAAAGGCATTCAGGGCTTAGGGTTTATACTAGGATTTAGGGTTCAGAGATTCAGGATTTAGGATCTAGGAAATTAGGGTCTGGAGTTGCATATTGATCTGGAGTGTTTGAACTTAGATTGATGGAGAATCAAATGGAAAATGGAAAATGGATTGGAAACTGGAGTTCTACAGGGTCTTAGTTATAGGTTTCAGGTTGATGGTGCAGGATGTACATTCCCCCAAACTAACATGGAAACCCATATAGCCCCATTTTAAAGGGACTGTAGCCTTTATAGGGCCCCTTTTGGGTTTTTCCGGATATGGGCGAGATCGGCACCTTCAGTTTAGGTGGGCATACAGCAGAACACAAGCGTAATCCACGGCGGTATAATTACAGGATCTAATCTGCTTTTATTTTGATGGTTTATGTGTCTAGCACTAAATTTATGGGTTCCTCCACTGATTACACCCCCCGTCTACTAGCCCCATTATTTTTCATCCTAAGTAAGGTTGTAACTAACTCTCAGGGTCCAAGGACCCAAATAGGAGGGTTTCAGGTCCCAAATACCACTCAAATTATAGTATTTGGGCCCTAAACCCCCATTATTTGAGTCCTCGGACCCTTACTCTGAAGGGCACGGCTCATTACAAAGGAGCCTCGGGGGGAGGTAGTGGCTAGAACCCAAGAGCCCTGGCGATGGGAACTCATTGCGAGGCTTTCTCAAAGTGGAGGGACCCTAGGGATGTGAGGGGTTCTAGGGTTCGTGGATTAGGTTTAGGGTTTAGGAGAAGGGTCTAGGATTTAGGGTTAGGGTTTGGGGTTAAGGATTTGGGGTTTAGGATTTAGGGTTTAGGATTCAGGGTTTAGGATTTAGGGTTTAGGCGGAGTTTGTCAAAGTGGAACGTTCACTTCCGTACTGGGTCTGGCGATCACCTGGACTGTGAGAATGCCCATCCAGAGGAGGATTATCAAATTGAGATTCAGCCGAAGGGACCTAGCTCACTGATACGTTATATAATGGGGGTTATATAGGGGTTACATAGGGGTTATATAGGGGTTATATAGGGATTATAGAGGGGTTCTAGGGCACATATTTGGGTTGAGGTTTTGAGTTTTCAAATATCTTTTGGAATGGCGCGACCATGAGTGAGGCTACGGTGCACTGCTTTGCCAAGAGTCCGTAAGTCCTTGACGTGAGTGAAACCCTAAACCCTAAACCCTAAACCCCAAATCCTCAACCCCAAGAGCCAGCAGCGCCAGAGCCCCCAAAGGGGACCAGCAATCCGAAACAGCAGCAGCAAGAGTTTCGGAACGCTTCGGAACTCTCCCAGCCCATGGGGTTTAGGGGTTAGGGTTTAGGGATTTGGGATTAGGATTTAGGGCTTAGGGATTAGGATTTTAGGTTCAGGGCTTAGGGATTAGGGTTTAGGAAAGGGGTTTAGGATTGAAATCTTGCACCACTGAAGTCCCCAAAATACTATAATTCCTCGAATGGAATTATACAGAGCACTGCAAGAATGTTCCCCATCCACGGCTCCCGCCTTTTTCAGATAAGTTAGGGCTGATTATAGGGATTTTCCAAAATTAGGGGTACCTTTTTTGGGATCCCTATAAAAACGACTATAGTATATTGGGGTACCCTAGTTTTTGGAAACTATCTTGTTTGGGCTGTATTTGGGCTGTAGGGCTTGGGGCTTGGATCTACTTCACGGTTCACCAGACTTACAAGGTACCTACAGTATAGCTGGGCTTCCAACAAGTGGCTGTCACATTCTTGGTACTGGTCTGCGTAAGCCTGTCCCCGAGCCCCAAAAACCCTCGCTAAACCCTAAACCCTGAACACTAAAGCCTATAACGATAAACCCTGAGCCCTAAGTCCAAAACCCTAAACCGCGAGATGTGTTTAGCAATGTTCCTGCAATAGAGCAACCACCTGATTGATAGGACGGTCTGCGGTTCTATCCGGCCAAAATGTTTCGGGGCATCATCTCGATATCCGACGTTTCTGGAGCTTTCGCAAAGCTCGTCATGTTCTCTCTGTGATTATACCAACGCATTCCTGGCTCCTCTTGTCGCTGGCCTGCGTGTCTTTAGATGTGCAATGCGACGTGTTTTCCGCTTCGTTTCTGTGATTGAAAAGGTCACGGGAATGCTCCACATTAACCAGCGCATGACGAATGGAAGCTTCTGATGCCGCCTGACGGTAATAAGACGAAGGCAAGCAAGGTCCCAGCCGATTGCTGCGAAGCTGCCATGGGCTTTGACGTTTGCAAGTCCTCTGCAAGAAAGATAGGCGGGACCTGAAACATCGCTTGTGCCATAACAGTTGTGTAGTTTTTTCTTGAGTCGATTGGTGTTTCGTCCCGTTCACAGGCTTGAGTCCCAGCTTGGCCATTGCGGTCTTCATGCGGATTGCCGCTGCGCGCGATCGGCATCGCCGGCAAGATCTTCTGTCTCGGTGGAACGTGTTTAGGGGGAGAGCAAATGATGTGCACGGAAGATACGCACTTTCCCACGCGCATGCGCTGAGATTGTGTTGAACGCAATCCGGGGTATGAGGCTAAGAGCGCAGGCTCAGAGTGCAGGTCACATGGTTACGTCGCGGGCTGTATGAACGTCTACACTCCCCAACCCCATGAAAATTAGCTGGGAAATGTCTCTCTTTCTTCGAAGAGGAACTTGTGCGGGGCTCCATGTTAGTTAGTGTTGTGCCAAGGTACCGACCCCTGCGCCTCTGGCAGAACCCTGCACCCTCCCCCCCTGACTACAAACCTACCGTGCTGACAGCAAGGCCCCACCTGCCCCACCGGTCAGTGATGAAGCTGAAGTATTAGCGCGTTGCGCAGAAGATGGCGGCCCCCAACTTAGATGGCTCGCTTCAGACTGCGCTTGAGGTACGCGAAAGCCCCCGTGCTACAAAATTGGAGAAGCGCCAAAAGACAAGATCACTGAAGTGGCGCTTGAAGGACAGTACGTTAGGGTTGGCCTTTTGGGCCGCCCTGGACGTATGGACTTCGAGATCAAATTATCACCATGCTTCTAATGGTCGGCAGCCGCCTGGCTGCAACAGGTAACATCTGCATAGGTTTTGATGTTCTCAGACCCCTGCACGATGCATTAATTATGTTGGTCCTCGCCGGCTGTCAGTTGAACTCAACTACAGCTTAGACTTTGCGCTGGTTGGCGCTTTACTTTTGACATGCTTGGAACGTAATTTCGTAATTTGAAGTAAGGTGGAGTGCAGACGCATGCATAGAGCGAAAAGAGATCCCCAAGCCCTACTCAAGCCTCTAGATCCCAACGTGGGCTTAGGGTGCCCTCCAGATCCCAAAAAGGAAAGCCAAACCCTCGTAATCTCCTCACTGGAATGATAGCCCCTTTGCTCCAAAACCATGAAACACATGGAGCTTGCTATTCCTGTTACATGTGTTATATATATATATATTTATGTATGTGCTCCCCCCCATCACATGTACATGGCTCCAGGATCTGGGTGAAGTACCTGGAAGCCAGGCAGGGACTCAACCTGTGCCTGTAGGCGCCTGGGGGATATGAATGATCTAGCACTCGCTCCGGAGTTACTTGGCTCTCCCCCATGCT
Organism: Symbiodinium pilosum; assembly: GCA_905231905.1. Taxonomy (NCBI): domain Eukaryota; class Dinophyceae; order Suessiales; family Symbiodiniaceae; genus Symbiodinium; species Symbiodinium pilosum. The sequence continues at coordinate 15,545 of CAJNIZ010047167.1, read as the reverse complement.
AGACAGGCCACAGCCACAAAGTTCGTATGAGCAGAGGCATATATCTATAGATATATATATATATATGTATGTGCTCCCCCCATCACATGTACATGGCTCCAGGATCCGGGTGAAGTACCTGGAAGCCAGGCAGGCAGGGACTCAACCTGTGCCTGTAGGCGCATGGGGGATATGAATGATCTAGCACTCGCTCCGGAGTTACATGTGCGTGCAGTTATATCATGTGACCTCCATTGACGAGATCTATTACTCGGATTCGTCCTTGTCACTGGGAAGGAATGCAGAAAGGCGAAGCCCGGCGCCATCGAGTCGCCGACGTCGGCTCTTCCTTCGCAGACCCTGCAGACACGGCCTGCCGCTACTTGTGTTTTGAATTTGCGACCCTACAGTAGTTCTGGGTTCCTTGGGGCTCTGGGCCACAGCATAGATCACTTGCGTATCACCTTGGGGCCCTAAAGTTGATAAGTAGCGCTCATGTTTCAGCCCAGGGTGGTATCTCAATCACGTAACATGCTTACAAGTCGCTCTGAACAAGATGTGGGGGGCATTGGATTGTGCTGATAATCTGAAGTTTATTGCCAGTATTCGCCACGTCATGTCTGCAAAATGGAGCGTCGCATATGAGCAAGCACTGCTGTGGTATGTCCATAAGTGCGAAGCAGCGTCTGGTGCCAGTGTGAAGCTGCAAGAGTGCTGGGTGCTTGGCGCACACGTTGCTACAGTAATGGCTTGATGTTGCTGGTATTTGCAGGCTAACTGCTGGTTTGCCTGACAAGGCAATCATCAAAACTGACAGCGTGGCAGGTAGTGGACTAAGATTCTGAAGATGATTGCGCTTGTGCGATACCAGGTGTGGCGCCTGGCTCCACCCGTTTAAAAGCGCACGAGACCTCGTCGAAGCTTTTTGCTTAAAACCCTGAACACTAAACGCCCTCAAACCTAAACTGCTTTCCCTTACCCTCTTCCCCTTTCTTTGGGCACCTAAACCCTACGTCCTCAACCCTAAATCTTTAGACCCTAGTCCCTAAACCCGTAAATCCCTAATCCTTAAATCCCGAAGCCTTAAGTCCCTAAACACTAAATCCTTAAACCCTTCTTTCCTTTCGTGGGCTTCCCAGACTCTAAGGATCCTGGACCTGGCGAATACCCGGCATCCGAGCTGTCCGTGTGGAAGTACACCGTGCTTCTTCTCAGAGACGTATAGGGTAAAGGGTACTACTTCGGATTTAAGGTTTGGGGAGTCCTTAGGGTTTAAGGATCAGGGATGAGGGTTTAGAGCTTAGGCATGAAGGTTTCATGTTTGGGGTTTAGGCAGATTGGTGGGAATCCAACGGTAAACGCATGCAAATTTATCTGGGAACTGGAAGGGTCTCAGGTTTTGAAGGATTTAGGCATCTTGCTATTGACTCGAAGCGTAAAAGGTAGAGCCTCATTTGGAGTTAGTGTTTCAGAGATTTAAGTTTCTTGCTTGAGACTCGAAGGGTAAAGGGTATACGCGGCATAGTGTGTAGGAGGTTGGAGTTTAGGGCTTAGGTTTTGGAGCTTTATGGGTTTAGGGCTTCGGTTTCGGGGTTTAAAGGTCTGGGGATTATAGCTTTAAGGGTTTGGGGTTCGGTTGATCTTTGGAGGGTAAGTTTTCGGAGCTTGTGGCTTATGAACTTAGGGCTTAAGAATTTAGGGGCTCGTGTTTTGTGCCTGGGGGCTTGAGGCTTACGATCTGCTCGCTGTCAGTATTTAGGGATTTGGAGGGGCGTTGGGGGTTCAGAGCGCTAGACCCAACAATTAGCTGGGTTTATGATTGCTGTAGGGACGTTTATAATTACCAATATCATGTTGACGTTCATTTGAGGTACCCTATACCATGCTTGTACAAGAAATCGAGGCCAAACAGATGGGCAGTTATTTAGACTTAGCATGAAACAAACCAAATTGCGTGAAACGTAGACGGCCTGCCATGATCCTGGATCATGAGCCCGAAGCCCTAAACCTTAACACCCAAAACTGAAAACCCTAAATTCCAAACCCTAGACCTACAACCCAAAAGAACCATTGGCGCCTGAACCCCCCCTTTCCATCTCAAGGAATGGGATACTCCTGGAAACGAATGAGCCATCGTCTACACTCTTAGTAACCCCCTTACTAACACTTATCAGACTCCCCTATAGAATGCCCTGTATAACCCTCCTTAAGGTGCTTAGATTATAGCTCAAATGAGAGTGTCCGGTTACGATCTTCAAGGGCGATTTCAAACATCCTCGGTTCCCGAGCGGCCTCAGGGTCCCCCAGGATATGCGATGTAGGGTTTAAGGTTTAGGGTTTAGTGCGTAAGGTTTAGAGTTGACGGTTTTGGGGTTTGGGGTTTAAGGTTTAGGGTTTAAGGTTTAGGGTTCTGGGTGGGATATGCAATTCTCAGAATCCCGACATGGGGATCAAACAGGCAAGGATTTGTTAGCGCTTGGTGGTCAAAAACAAGTCGGGGTAACATTCCCATGAAGGGACCCCATTCAAGACCTTGGAGACGTGCTTCGAATTCTTTGAAACAACAACAAAACTCCTAAATTCCAAACCCCCAAACCCTTCGACCCTAAAGTCTCGCAAGCCCTAAACCCTAAACCGCAAGACGCAAACCGTACAGTCCCCAAACCCTCGATCCTCCCAAATCCTCAACTTTCAACCCGATGTCCCCTCAGCTGTGGGCTCCTCTTGTCAATTCTGTCTCCGTCCTACACCGTAAAACTAGAAAGAAACCTTATTTCCTGAACACTGAAGGCTGCGCCCGCCAATCGCTTTACCAAGGATTTCTGATCGGGCTCGGGGCTAGTGAAAAAACGCAGTGTTCTGCGACGAGTATTCCACAAGAATCGTCATATTGCAGGTTGAACAAATTACGGTTCCCATTCTGTACTCCAATATACTACGGTTCCTAGCAAAAAGACAACCAAAAAGGGACCCACAATGTTTTTTGGAACCCCCGACATGGGCATGGTAAGCCCCAAACCTGAAATCCAAAGCCCTAAATCCTGAACCTTAAGCCCTAAACCTTAAAGCTTGGGATTATCCGTTGGGGGGGTAGCCTTAAGCACGGGGGGGGCTTCTTTGGTGGCTTGGCCCGATGAGGGGCGCGTCTATGAGGGCGCCTATAGTCCTATAGTAAGCAAAGTGTTACCCTAAACCCTAAAACTAGACCTTAAAGGGTTTAGGGTCATGTTGGGTCTCCCTATTTATGGAAGCTACCCTATGGATACTAATAACCCCTACAAATCCCAACAGGTTGCCGGTTTAGGGTTCAGGGCAAAAGGTTTATCTGCCAATACTATGGTCCCAGATTCCTTGTATAGTCATGGTCTAGACTACGTCAACTAGACTGCAAAATGAGATTGGCATGCAGTTAGTCCCGAGATTAATCACGAATCCAAAGCAGACACTTGGTATACTTCCCTTCTAAACCCAGCTTCCATTTCAGTTTCCATTTGATTCTCCATGATGGTAACGATGTACACTCCTAAGCCACACACCCCAAACTCTAAAAGCCCTAAACCTTAACCTCTAAACATTCAACACGTTTGGGGTCGCTGCCTCAAAGCTAAGCGCAACATGCCAGTGGAGATCAAGGGGTACTTGAAGGTTCACTCCTTCAAGGCTCAGGGTTTAGAGTTTCGAGATCAGGGTTCGGGGTTTAGGGCTTATAGTCCCCCCTAAGTAGATAGAATGTGGCGTATATGGGGATCTTATTATAATATACCCAGAATCATATTCTATGTACTTAAGGGGGACTATAGGGTCATGGGGTTTAGGGTTCAGGGTTTCGGGTAGCAAAGGCTTTTTCCAAGCAAAGTATTCCCCAATCCCTTCCCCCATAAAAAAAACAACCCCCCAAGCCTCCTGTCAGTAAATGCTCCCTGTTCGGTATGCTAATCTCCTACCAGGAGGTAGGGAGTACTGAAGCCCTAAACCTTCAACCCTAAATCTTAAGCCCAAAAACCCTGAGCCCTAAACCCTTATCACGGGTTTAGGGTTTAGGGTTTAATAGCAGGTAAGGGCACCTGAGCTCAAACCCTAACCTGTCAGCATTACACTCACGCAAGCTAGCTTGAAACACCATGAAAGGCCCTACGAACACTGCCGTCCTCTGAAATTGGGACCACATGAGCTATAGTCGAAACTCCTTAAAAGAGTATATCTAGGGGATTATATAGGGGAGGAGTGTAGACATAGCTGATGCGAGTCGCGGGCAAAATTGCCATTTACTTCATGTAGTCTAGGCGGTAAAACGATATGCTAAATTCATCTGAGCGATAGTCTGGACTTTGCTAGGATCTCCCTTAGGCACCCTTTTAATAAAAGCATATATAATCTATAGGGGCCTCCAAAATGATTTATAATTTTTGGTTACCAAAATTACAATAACAACCAAGAAATTATAGTTTTTAGTGGGGTTCTGAGGCCGGTTTAGTAGAATAAAAGCATATATAATATCCTACATGAGACTCTTCAAGGAGCTTAGACTATAGCTCATCTAGGCAAAGTTTGTGAGAAGATTCCCCAAACCGTTGGGATTGATACGGGAGGCCGAAAATCAAGAGCGAATCGCTCCCACACATGTACTTTTGACGTCACCTCATATCAGCTTGCATGTTTGTTTGGGAGAGGCAAAGCCCTACACCCTAAACCCTAAGCCCAAAGCCCTAAATCCTAGAACCTGAAGAACTTGTATGGGGCCAAAAGCAAAAACACAAAACCCGCCCAGAACTCGGAACATGAACCCTTTTCAATCTCTACAAACCCTAAAACCCAAGGACAATTACTATAGACCTTAAACCCTGGATCCTAATCTCTACACATCAAACCCGAAATACAATTCCCATAGATCCTAAACCCATGTGAGCTGTAGTCTAAACTCCTTGAACGGGATTATATATGGGATTATATAGGGGACTATGTTAGGACTTATTAAGGGGGATACTCGGAGTTTTGACCCCTAAGCCCTAAACTTAAGAGGGATACTCGGAGTTTTGACCCCTAACCCCTAAACCCTAAACCCCTAAACCCTAAACTCCTAAATCCGAAGCCCTAAACCCCAAACCCATGTGATTGCTCGGGGTCTTCTGGCGAGGAGCAGAGGTTCTACGACGAGCAGCCTGGGTCTCGGTGTGCTGTCCACAGGATATGATCCCAATATTCTGGGTAGGCCCATGGGATATTTAATATATTCTCCCTAATGGTCTTAATAAGGGACCCTATATACTAATATTTTTCAAAGGGTTTTAGGGGCCAACCCAGTATTGTAGTAGTTTCCATTATCCCAATATTACCCTAAACCCTATATAACCCCAAGCCTGATTCCAGTGATTCCCTAAACCTGAACAAGGGTTAGGGTTGAGGGTTTGGGTTTAAGGAAGTAAGGTTCAAGGTTTCGGGTTGAAGGAATTATGGTTAAAGGCTTCAGCCTTAAACCTAAACCTTTCTTTCCTATCATACTTGGAGGTTTTATGATCTTAATGTAGACCCATGATTACTAGACCCCCTCCTTTTAAGGGCCTAAAGATTAGGATCCCGATGATAACCCTCATTAAGGGGAGGTTTAGTAATCACGGGTTGGGATTACCCGGCAAGGCTGAGGCTCCTTGGGCCTCCTAACCCGGCAGCTTAGTCAGGGTTCGGGCTTCAAGTTGCTTTAGAGTTCGGGCTATAAGGTTGGGACTTTAGGGCCTGGGGTTTTAGGGCTCGGTTCAGCGTTCCAGCTTCAAGGAAGGGGGTGGGTTGCTTGGGTCAAAATGTTTTGATGGTGATTCATTTCTTAATGTTGTGGGACCCGCTGGGTGGGTGGGGATATTTCTATGACGTAAGACAGCTGCCTGGGAATGCTTGAACTTGGGATGCTGAGCCCTAAACCCTAAACCCTTAACCCTGAACCTTACACCCTAAGCCCTAAACCCTAATCCCTAAACCCTAAACTGTGAACCCTACACCCTAAACCCTAAACCCTAAACCCTGGTCCCTAAACCCTGAACCCTACACCCTAAACAATCACCTAGC
>CAJNIZ010047166.1:20716-37273 GCA_905231905.1 Symbiodinium pilosum | reverse complement strand
AGGCGGGGCATAGTCAGCTTTAGGAACCCTAAACCCTAGTACCATCCCTAAGCCCTAAGTCCCTACTTGGAGGGTCAGGGGGACTTCGTAAGTAGGTTAATAACCCCTAAAAACCATATGAGCCATAGTCTAAACTCCTTAAAGGGGGTTATATAGGGGATTATATATGGACTACTATAGGGGTTATTAAGGGGGATACTAGGAGTTTAGACAGTAGCTCATATAGGGTTTAGGGGCTAGGGTTTGGGGGTTTCCCAAAATTATGGACACCATTTCCCCTATAACCCATATAGTAACCTTAGTTATCCCCCTTATTAACCTGCTTACTAAGTCCCCTGACCCTCCAAGTACACTCTAAAAACCCTAAGCGCTTCGCCATGGTCTGCCGGCCCTCAGCTCACCAAGCTGCCATTGCATAAAATCAGAGCGAGTAACAGGGTTTAGGGTTTAGGGTTTAGGTTGGGGCTATAGGATCCTAAACCATAAATGCCAAACCCTACTCAGCCAGGGTTTAGGGTGCAATAATCTACGGGCCCAACATGCCAAACCTTATTCAGAGTTTAGGGTTCGAGATCCTAAAGCCCAAGCCCTGTTTAGTCTTTAGGGTTGAGGGCTTAGGATGCTAAACGCAAAGCTTAGCCCTATCCCCTGAACCAACTAGGTTTCTGTACATCACAAATGAAGGGGTCGCAGAAGCTGCGTCCGAAATGAATGTGCCACAGGGGGTCAAGAATGGTGATTGAATGGCGAACTGCGATAACTTGCGTTTCATCCCTGGACTTTGCGTGAAAGCCGGCCATTCTTGTCCAAAGGATTGCAGGACAATGAGTAAAACTTTTCTGGGGAAATCTTCCCATCTTCCCCTACAGCACTCCATACCTCTTTTGGCACGGTGAATGTCAATTTTTTTTTTATGCGCAGGAGGCGCACCAAGCATGTCTTGGTATGGGGCTTCCAACACCAAACCTCTCCAAAGACGAGTGCTCGGCAGCTGTTAGCAAGGTTCAGGGTGTAGGGTTTAGGGTTTAGGGTTTATGGTTTTAGGGTCTAGGGTTTAGGGTGTAGTGTTTTTGTATTGGAGTATTACCGATGTTCCTGGTCAGATTGTCGCGCAATGTCAAATGGCATCCTAAGCTGGCTCGAAGTTGGGGCAGCTGCCTACGTGGAACATCCAGACTAGGCATGGTGCAACTTTCCTCTGCTTATGCACATGAACCAGTATTACCACCACCATCATTGAAGCCATGCAAGCTGCTACTGTACCCTGAGGTTGTATCGAGTCTTGCGATTGTTATGCAAGCCGTTGAGCAGCTACGACCTTCGGCGTGGGGTAGTGCTATGTATAGCAAGCCCTGGAACCAAAGCTGAACTCGAACCACCCCCCAAAAAATCCTGAAACTTCAGCCCAAAGTCCTAAATCTTAAGCGCAAAACCCTAAACCCTGAATCCTAACTCGAAAGACTTGAATGCCAAAACCTAAAGCTGTTACAACGGGCGCAGCTGAGCCATGGCAATAGAGAGCAAGGCGGTTCAGCTTAGAGAAGTTTTAGGGTTTAGGGTTTAGGGTGTAGGTTTTAGGGTTGCAAGTTAGGTCAACCCCCCGTATAGTAATAGCCCCTTAATATGGAATTAAGAAGGCCTTAATATACCTACACTAGTCCCTTGTGGTATCCATTACTGCGTGCGGGATTGACCCAAGTTGCAAGTTATATTTTGTCGATTCAAGGGTTTAGATTAGTTTAGGGTTTAGGGTTTAGGGTTTACTGTAGCAATGTTATCCTGATATTGGAGGATCGAATAGGGAAGAAGATGGACAACGCCATAGAAAGTGGGCTCATAGTTTTTTGGGACAAAATATTTTCTTGACCTCACCCAACGTTACCCCAAATGCTGCTTTATGTAGAGAACTGTCCCAACATAGTCTTATTCCAGGTTTTGGAATCATTCTAGCGAGTTGAGGGTTGATGAGAGCAAGAACGGCAGAAGGAATCAAGAGCAGTGAGGATACAAAAGCAAACGCATCTTTATTGCTTTGAAAAAGCACAGTGCAATCTGTCAATAAGGTAGTTCAGGTAATAATGCCAGTTGGTGCTCTCTGAAAGGCGGAAGTGGCCGTTGACAATCTGTCGGGCGAGGAGGCGCTCATTTTGACGGATCTGTATCTAGGCAGAGAGAGAGAAAATCCAAAATCATAAGTCCAAAGTTATAGCCAGGCACTATCTTACAGTGTCCTCTAGTCGCCATTATAGGAAGCTCACATAAGTGACTCACTAGTGTTTCATACTATGCTTACCGAGATTTGTACTTGAGGCTCTCGAGGGAGCGTGGCATGTACGTAGGCTTTAACCGTTTAGGGACCTTGCAGACCCACCTCAACAAAAAGCTGCTGTTCACCATGCCCCTCGTGGCTGAACAATTCGTTCGTTCGTTCAATTCGGCACTGCGCGGGGAACGTCGGCTGTGAGAAAGTCGGGTTGAGGCCGTCGCCGGGGAGGGGAGGGAGACCCTAAACCCGAAACCCTGAACCCTAAATCCTAAACCCTGAACCCTAAATCCCAAACCCTAAACCCTTAAATCCTAAACGCCAAGCGCCAAACCCTAAACTGCTGTGGCCGCTGGCGTCCTACAGATCGACAAAAGAAACCCCAAGGAGCGGTGCTGGCCTGTTCCCGAAAGCTTGAGATGCCGCCTGTATATGAGCTATAGTCTAAACTCCGAAAAGGGGATCATCATTAGGGGTTACTAAGGGGGATACTAGGAGTGTAGACTAGAACTTATATTGGGGATTCGGCAGCGTAGTCGTCCTTTGGGCGAGCCCATTCCAAGACTCCAAGACTGAGAGCAAAGTCCCCCTTATGTAGATAAAGTATGGCTTTGGGTATATTATCATAAGACCCCATATACAAAATATTCTATCTACTGCAGGGGGGGACTATAATCAAAGTGTCAGCTCCAGTCGATGTTTCTTTTCTCGTCGTTCCCTTGTCAAAAAAATCGTCAGAAGCTCGCATATGCATATGCGTCTGGCTTATTTTCGAGGTACCCCCTGCTTGGGGATGATCCGAGGCTTGTGCGGAGTTCTGAAACAGGTTGATAGGTCTGCTATGGTCTGCTTTTGTATTTGTTGTGCCAACGCCCTCGAAGGGTAGGGTCACGGGACGTACGCAGACTTGTTTGGTTTTGATTTAGCCTATCTAGTCCTTGTTTCAGAGTGTCCCTAGTCGACCCTCAAACCTTGTATTTCCTTATATGACTTTGAGTCGCGGTCAAACTTACCGTATACTTGCTTCAGTCTCGGCGTTAGTTTTTGCACAGTAGCCCCAGAATCTATAGGATACGCGCTAGAACGATACGCTTAATTCATCTAAACTAGGGTTGTGAGAATATGCAGGGAAGAGTACAGTCGATAGCAGACGCTTTAGTGTACCAACCACTTGGGGCCAACAAAAACACAATGTTGACGACGCCTCACATATCCCCATCCGCCTATACACCCGCAATGCATCCCTATGTGTCACGACATTTTGTACTTGTTTTTTGTGAGGCAGCAGAGCTACTGCGAGCCTTCGGTGGCGAGCCCGTGGAGAAGCTGGGCCCCTGGGCCTTGGGGGCACGAATGGGTATCATGCCTACGGGTTGATCAGTAGGTGGTGGTGGTGGTGGCTGCGGCGGCGGCGGCGGCGGTGGTAGCTGTCGCAGTAGCAGTAGCACTAGCAGTAGTAGTGGTAGCAGTAGTAGTAGAAGTAGTAGTAGTAGTAGTAGTAGTAGTGGTAGTGGTAGTAGTGGTAGTACAACAACGAACGAGAAGGAGTAGGAATGGCCGGAGTAGTAGGGGTAGCAGTAGGAGGTAGTAGTCCGAGGAGGCGTAGTCGTGGTTGTGGAAAAAAAAGGCTTCTTGTCAGCAAGGAGGTGCGGCAGTCATGGTACTGGTGCTAGCGCATTACCCTCATAGCTGCTGCTTTTTAGGGTGTAGGGTTTAGGGTTTAGGACTCCTCCATCCATCAATCCCTCCCTCCCTCCCTCCACCAAGCCTATCTCCCGAACCCAACCCTGAAACCTTAAAAACCTGTAGCCCGCTCTTGTATAAATCCTGGCGCCCTAAAACCCTGAAACCCACCCTTGTATAAACCCCGAAACCTTAAAATCCTGAAGCCGTTTCCCCCCAAAGCCTTTCCCCAACCCTAAACCCTAAACCCTAAACTCAATCTTTTGGCCCTACCCCCAAAGCCCAAAGCCCTAAGCCCATGTCTCACGTAAGGCCTGTACGCCTCTATGGAGGTTACGCCTCCTCTAACTTTAAGGCGGGAGGGGAGGATCTCTATGAGCTAGGGGTTTAGGGTTTAGGGTTTAGGGGGGATACTGGGAGTTTAGACTATAGCTCATATTATCTTAGTAGGAAGAATAAATACGATTTAGGGTTTAGGGCTTTGGGCTTAGCATTTAGGGGTTAGAGTGACCGGTACCTACGAAATATTTATACTACAAGAAGTAAGTAGTTAGTAGTTAGCATCAAGAATGGAAATCTGGGCTACAGCTATGGAAGATTCTCGAACTAAAAGGGCCGTCTAGAAACCCAAAGGCAACGGGGGTTATCAGGGGAATTTGGGGATACGCATGAGGGATTTTATAGCGTTTATGTAGGGTGCATGCTGAGAACTACTTATCTCAGGGTTTATAAGGCTTAGTGTTTAGGATTTAAGGTTTAGGGTTAAGGGTTTAGGGGAACGGAAAAGGAAACAAAAGCTGCTATCGGGTCTTAGGTTTTAGAGCTTAGGGTTCATGAGGATCTTCATTCTTATCTTGCTGGTGGTTTGTAGGGAATGAAAAGAACAATGGGAACTGCAAGAAGTATTTCGGGTGCAGGGTAGTGTGTGAATGGGAAGAAAAATGACATCACAGTGCTGTTATTTGTACTGACCTCGTTGTTGTTGTCATTTACTGGTGGCGGGCAGGGATTGGACAAGGACATAGAAACTTCTACATCATGTAGGGCTTAGGGGTACTATAAGAAGGGAAAAGAAGACCCCCACCATTACATCTGCATGATTATTAGACATACTTCAGCTATAGTCTAGACTCCTAGTACTAGTACTGTATCTCCGTCATAATCCCGAAGGTAGCCCATATAATCCCCAAAATACTAATATAGCGCCCCTTTAAAGAGTTTAGGGACTAGCTCATTGTTGGCCGTGGTCTGTATGGAAAAGAAAATGAAAGCCACTGTTTCATGTAATGTTTAGGGTTCAGGGTTGACGAACTCATGTAGGGCGAGTAGGGAATGAAGGAATGGAGCTAGGTTTTAGGATTCAAGGTTTAGGGTTTAGGGTTTATGGTTTAGGGTTTAGGGTTTGGACTGAGGGTCTGGGAGATGCGAGAGCAGCTTTAATCTAGAATTCTTGAAGTTGCGTATGTATTTGTACTTGGAGGGTCAGGGAGTCGGTTTATAACCCGTATAACCCATATAGTAACCCCAGCTATCCCCATGAGTAACCTACTTACTAAGTCCCCCTGACCCTCCAAATAACTTAGTCCCTGGAGTTACTCATTTAGAGCCCGTTCCCGTGGTCTTGAGACAGCAAGGTACCCCTAGCCTGCCATGTTGTTCGCCTGAAGCCCCAGTGTGTAGATGAGTTTTCTATGCTTTGTGCACATTGTTCACAAGCTGTTCGCTTGCAGGTTGTCGCCAAGTTAGATGGAGGCCAGCAGCCGAAGTGACTCCTCTAAGCACCTGGCGCAGAAGCCTTTTATTGGGGACCGTGGCGTGCGTAGGGGTGGGATAGTTCCCACTCACAGCAACTGTCCTTGAAGGGGAAAGGTGTCTTATCAAGGGACTCTTATGATTCCTACTATGCATTGTGGTATCTGTTACGAATGACCTAACATCGGGGCTACACTATGTTTTTAAGGGGCCCCTTTCAAGCATTCGAACGTGCTTGCAGGCGAGAGCCGAACCTACTTGCTCAAGGTCAACTACTACGGACTGAAGCTAGAGGACAAACCCGAGCAACATGGTGGTTTGCAACAATTAGAGGTCCTGTGTTCCCATTCTCAGGATGATAGTACCCAGGGGGATAGAAATGGCACACAGTAAGGAATGCGCCTGTGAGCATCGCTCTGCTGCAGGACATTGAGCATCAGCTCTACGTCATGAATCATTTGAGGCCCCGGGGCATGTGCGCAAATGAGTTCATTACTAACCGTATATGCAGATGCTGGAAAAGGCCGGCCATGTACATATCCACGCGAATAGAGCACATGTGCATGTATGTAGAGCTGCAATTTACTCACAGTACCATACACAACATGTGATGTTACATCTGTTGCCAAGTATGTTTTTCTTTACTACAATTACACTACTACTCCTGCTATGATAACTAACACTGTTCTATTGCTATTGCTAACGCTATTATTATTTCTATTACTATTAAGTATTACTGCTAGTACTATTACTCTTACGCGTACCATTATACTGCTACTACTGCTACTACTGCTGCTGCTGCTGCCACTACAAGACCCGCTGACCTGCCAGGAAAACCTCATTCCCAACGAATTATCCGTATGCTTCAAAGTCCGGCGCCTTCTTCGAAGTCAAGGGCGGCCGGCGTGGGCCTCAATGTCCCCAACAAAAGGAACTTCCACAGAATTTGGGTGCTCTTAGAACGCTTAGTGATGATGTGTGCGGATGGGCTGCCCCATGAGGATTTCGCGGGGTTGTTTTGTGAAATACCTGTGCTATGTTAACGTTTTAGCTTGTCAGAATCGCTATTGATCTATAGTCCCCTGAAGTAGATATAATGTGGGGTATATGGAGATCTTACTAAAATATACCCAACGACATATTCTATATACATAACACAATCCAAGGATGCCTCTATGTGGGGAACCTGCCATGATGTGTCACAACAAGTGATATCCACATCAAGAGGCAGTGCCAGCAGGCCAAGTATAAGCACTCTTTATGCATGAATACTGCCCCCCCCCTTCACACTGTAACAGTTGGATAAAATCTGACATTACAGTTATAACATACATCCTTTACTACTACCCCTGCTACACTTTGATAGCAGCAGCACGCAAACCATAACCATGGTTATGTGAACTGCCTTGCCTGTGTAGTACCCGGCGCACCCGTGACAACCTTCATGGCAGAGTGTACCCTCGTAGTGGTCCCTATAATAGGGTTTGAGGTTTAGGGTTCAGGGTTTCTGAGCTCCAGTGGACTATAACATCCCCACTCCGCTTCAAAACCAGCAAGTAGAACTAAACCCTAGGAACCCCACTTTGATCCCGGTGTCCCTTTCATTTCTCCATTCGCTTTTCCATTCGATTCTCCATCCCTATAGCCTAAACCCTGAACCCTACTATATCCCTATATCTCTCCAAACCCTAAGCCCTAAATCCTAAACCCTAAACCCTGGGCCCTAAACCCTGAACCCCAATCATTCTTCATCCTCAAGCCTTACATACACGGGGGGTTTCCCAAAATTAGGGGTACCTTTTTTTGATGGTCCCAATATAATCAGGATTATCAGATTTTGGGGTCTATATTGGGGTCCCCTATTTGGGGAAACTACCATATGGGGTTTTCCAGTGAGGACAGCGATACTTCTGGACTTCATCACGGGCAAGCGAGGGGACGAAGTGCTTGCTGCGGATGAGGCGCACATGCCACGTGGGTGGTTGTCAAAATTATTGTCCCTTTTTGGGTACCCTAAATATTAGGTGCCGTACTATGGGGTGTTGAGGGTTTAGGTTCGGCCTGTACTTGGAGGGTCAGGGGGACTTAGTAAGTAGGTTAGTGACCCCTATAACCCATATGATAACTCTGGTTATCCCCATTATTCACCTACTTAGCAAGTCTCCCTGACCCTCCAAGAAGGGTGAGTGTTAAGGTTTAGGGTTTAGGGTCAAAGGTGGGGGTGCACTTGTTTCCGTTCTCTATTGCCGTTACACACTGCTCCTAGGTCGCGGTGTTTCATACTTCTGTGATCCCTATCCGAGGCCTGATCAGAAGGGGCTCCCACTTTGATTATGTAGGGTTACCTCAAAATGGAGAAGCACTGACGATCACTCTTTCCACTACAACCAGCTTTGGTCATGTGCGTCATGGTACTTGGGGTTGGAGCTGCTCCCTTTCTGTCCTCCTAATACATTCCGTGACCCCAAGCAAGAGACGTAGAAGGATCCAAGGCAGGATACATGGGACACTATAGTGTAGCCTTGGACCCCTTGTATACGTTTTGCACGCTGTCTACTTGGAGGTGCGTGGAACTCAGGGCATGCGTCTCGCTGGCCATATAATCTTACTTACACGAGTAGGGGGATTATGAGAGGGGTTATAAGCCCTGTTCTGACTGGTTACTTTTTCCCATGAATCTTCAAGTAGGTGCTACCAGAACTCCCCCCTCCTCATACCGCCAAAGTGGTAGACTCCTCTTTATCAGAACACACCGAAAAGAGTATTTTTTTGTGTGTGTGTTTTTTTGGAAATCCTCCGCTATACTTATCCTCATACCCATTTGCCCCTTAGAAAAACCAAGAAAGACTCCTAGTTTTTCGTAAGCGCTCTTCTTTTGGGGGCCCACGCTTAGGATCTTAAGAGGTCAAAGCTCAGCACAAGGAATGAGTCAAGGCGGCACCCTTAACTTACTGAGGCTTAATGTATTATCTAGGGATTATACGGGGATTATATTCCCCTATTCCCTACAGCCCCCCCCGCTCCCCCCAGTGAGTTAAGTCCGACCCCAAATGGGCACCGTAAACCCTAAACCCTTTGACAGCCAGATGTTCTTGTCCTTTTAAAGGTCTGCCCAAGCCGTAGGGTCCAACCTAAGGGTCCCGTCCAGGATTTAGGGTTTAGGCTGTAGGGTTTAGGGTTCAGGGAAGCATGAACGTTTGTAGTACCCCACAAGTTCTTAAAATTGGGACTCTATTGCAGTCATATGATAGTTAAAGGGCCCTGATTATGGGGGATGATAGGGGTTGCGGGTACCTGAAAGCACCTTCCTCCCTGCCCCTAGACCCTCAACCCTAAACCCTAAACCCTAGACCCTACACCCTAAACCCTAGACCCTCAACCCTAAACCCTAGACCCTAAACCCTAAACTTAATTAAGCACAGGGAAAGACTGACAAAATCCTGGAAGAGTTGGCTGCGGCGCTCGCACAGCTCCACCAGGCAGTGGGTTTAAGGTTTAGGGGTTTGGGGTTTGAGGTTTAGGGGCTTAGGGTTTAAAGTTTAGGGTTCAGGGTTTAGGATTCAGGGTCTTGGATTTAGAGTTTAGGGTTCAGGGTTTAGGGTGCAGGGTTTAGGGTTTACTTGCCCTCGTAGGAGCAGATAAAGGCGAGATTACGTTGGGACATGTAGGGTTAAGGTTTTCGGGCATAAGAATGGAGAGCCAAACTAAAAGCAGATAGAACATCATTGTTGCGGGTGAAATCATCCACTTCATCGGCCGCGCGCACGATATTGAAGATGACACCGAAGTGGATGTCTTGATTTCTCAATCCAATGCTCGCTTGACAGATGCCGAGATTCTTGCGGTCATGAGATCGAACTCTCTTTGTGTGCAACATGTCCGGATTCCAAAAGCTGCCGCCAGCATGTCTGCACTCATGCGCAAGGGGCTCAGGTTGACATGTGATAGTTCGGATGGAGGTCACGGAGATGGATGCCTTGACATGACAAATGGGATGTGCCAACGCGTGGAACGTTCCGCCTGGGGTAATGGGCAAGTTTGCATTATTGATGCAGTGGCAGGCAGCAATTCCTTCAAGGCAGATCCAAACCTGCTCAACCATGTGGAGCAGGCTGCAAAGCCTAAGGTCCTTGTGTGTCGCGGCCAAGTCTACCGAAGAATGGTGGCTGCACCAATCCTTCCTGCCTGCCTTGCAGCGCGTAGGCGTGGTGACGTCTGCGCCCGCGTCAACATTGCACAACAAATACCAGAAACTACAAGGTTCCTGAAAATATTTATTAATGTATTTCTGTTACCAACAATCCTAATATTTAGCTTAAATTTTACTTCTACTGGGGTTCCAAATAATAGTAGTAATCATTGCAACAATAGTAATAGTAATGGTAATGGTAATAGTAGTGATATTAAAACATTGTACAACAAATGCCAGAAAGGCTCAGGCTGGCGGGCTGGGTGATAATTGCGTGGGCAGCTTCATTTATGCCCAGGCCAAAACGTGCGGATTCTACTTCCCGGTGCTGTGGCAGCGCGTGCGGTGAAACCGCAAAGGGCCTGCAAGCAAGATTTTGCTAGCGGAACCTCGACTTGTGATGACGTGTTCATGCCTTTTCCTGGCCCTGCCAAGATTTGTAACAGCCCATCTCATTCGTAAAAAAGCTGATCTGGCTGGCGCAGCCCGGCTCCAAGTTTGTAATTACAGGCTTTTTCTGGCCGGCATGACCGCGTTCTCAGACTTGCACAACCTAGGTACCCCAGTAGTACCCTTTTGCCTTTTTTTTTTGTTTAAAAAATTGGGGCCTCCTTATTAAAACTAAAGAGTAGGAAAAAGGGTACCCTTATTAGTAATGGGTTACTGGTGAACCTAGCAACAGCAGTCCGGCCAGCCAGACCTAATCAGCACCTGTGCAAGCTGCTGAATTGTGTCCCCGTTCCAGAGCTTCCAAGTAAACAATCCAATATACCCTACAACATACTATAACATATTATAGTATATTCTAATATGTTTTAATATACTACAATATGGGTTATTGACAACTGATAGCCAGTTCTTTGGATTCCCTCTCCTTGGCCACCGGCTTTCTTGATCAGGCTAGGCGTGGCTGTCAGGATGCACCTGTCCACGGCCTTGGATTTCTAAACATACAGGACCACATCAACATCAGCCCATACCAGACCGGACTCATGATTGTTGTTAGGTTTTAGGGTTTAGGGTTTAGGGTTTAAGGTATATATTGGGGTTATATAGCGGTTACATAGGGATAATGGAAAAGAACATGGAAGCTGCTATACTACATAGGGGTTATATAGGGGTAATGGAAAAGGAACATGGAAACTACTATGTATTAAAATTGTAGTTACCAAGTGGGAAGCTCCGTATATGGGGCTCATATAAAGTCTGTGTAAGGGAATGGGGCCATATGAGGGCTACAAACGCTTCCTGTAAAAGTATCCACCTCATAACTACCCAGCTAGTTGTTTCCTTCATTTGGCTTCTACAGCTCGCAAATTCCCTGAGTGTCCTGAAAGAGTTTTACTAAGGGTTTATTCTGATTCTACTTACCTCTTTTGGTAACTCTTGCTGTAAGGGGGAATGACCTAACCTGCACACATGCACTGCCAGCAGCATACATAAAAAAAATAAAATAAAACTCTGCGCTCTAGAACAGAGCCCGTACTTCATAACAAGTCTTGTTTTCTGAGCCTTTGTTGTCCATCTGCATGGTTGCACAACAGTCCCCCTCATACATACTGAAGCCTAAATGCCCTATCGCTAGAAGAGTACCGAAAGCACAGACACAACTTCAAAATGCAATATTGAAAGCATAGGAGTGAAGGATGGCATGAAGGAGGGTCCAGAGCTGGGTTTAGGTTTAGGGTTTAGGGTTTGAACACTAACCCTGAAACCCTAAATCCTAAACCCTCAAACACTCAACCCTGTGCAGGTCACCTGGCCAAGTGACAGGAAACTGCGCCAGGGACTTACTTGTTTTTAGGATTAGGGTTTAGGGGTTTAGGGTTTAGGTTTTAGGGGTCAGTCAGGGTTTTGGGTCTAGGGCTTGGAATAAACCCAGTTTCCATTTTCATTTTCCAGGTTCTCGTCCGGTTGATTCTCCATTCTGCTGTCCCTAGAGCTTCCATATGCCTATATAAGCCCTTTAGAACAGCAGGCTCGCCCTAAACCCTGAACCCTGAACCAATGCCTGTAACGCCAGGGTCTTTTCTACCAACTTTCGCGATACTTCTAGCCATTGCAGCTGTTCAGAGACAGCCAGAGCTTGCCAAGACTTACCCCCAAGGCAAGAACAGATCTTCCCCGCAATCAATACTAAGCCAGTCACCCCTCTACTGATACTTCTTCTCGTAAACCCTAGACCCTAAACATGGTAAGATGTTGGGGGCATTTATTCCCAAAGCGGTTAGGGTTAAAGGTTTAGGCTGTAGGTGTTAGGGTTTATGGGTTTAGGGGCTCCAGGGTTTAGGGTTAAAGGTTTAGCGTTTAGAGATCCCTAAACCCTAAACCCTAGACCCTAAACCGTGATTGGAGAGGCTCCCCAGTTCCTTCGTACCAGGACTTAGCTGGGCCAATGATCACGATCTCAAACGTGCTCACCTATGTACTACAAGGTTCCTGAAAATAATAAATAATAATTGTTACCAACAATCCTAATATTTAGCTGAAATTGGAATTTCTACTGGGGTTCCAATCCCTTAGAGTGTAGTTACCATTTGAGCTATAGCCTGAACTCCTTAAAGGGGGTTATCTAAGGGATTATATAGGGACTATTCTCGGGATTGTTAAGGGATATTAAGGGGCATACTTGGAGTTCAGACTGTGGCTCATTTAGAACATCCCCAAAATGGCCATAGTTTGGGATCATGAAGTATGGTACTTGCCGAGACTTAGGATACTCTGGGCCAAACCTTCACAGCTTTTGTAGCCAAGGCGACATCCGCTCGGGCTATCCGTACCTTGGCTCCACACCCATGCTGGCTGCAATGCCACCACGGAAATTACTCCTCCTGCTGCTGCTGTTACATTTACTGCTGAACTACTTGGACGATTTTCCTTGCTGCGGTGGTCTTCTGTTCTTGTTTTCATATGGTTCTCAGATATCACCAGGACAGTTTTTTGTCCAGCCAGGCTGTGCAACACAGGCGACCTGCTGCGCGGCGAGGACTAGCTGACGCTCCTGATGTGGGTGGGAAGTTTGAAGCCGGTAGGGTAGTGCAAACAGGTTCAGCGCTTCACACAGCCATACCCTCTGAATATGGGGCAGCCTTAGCAGATCTTCTGATAGCAACGATAGCGTTATGGTGAATGGTCAGTATCATGTTTCACGGCGATTACCATGATTTTGAAGAGCTT
Source organism: Symbiodinium pilosum (assembly GCA_905231905.1). Lineage (NCBI taxonomy): Eukaryota > Dinophyceae > Suessiales > Symbiodiniaceae > Symbiodinium > Symbiodinium pilosum. Next base: position 24,209 of record CAJNIZ010047166.1, on the reverse strand, counting down.
CTGCAGATTTTGCTCGCGGTCCGCAGAGTCCGTTCATGATGACACATGCTTTTGCAACTTTCCCGCACGTGCAGAACCGACAACTCGACATGGATACTTTGCAGTCAAACCCGCTAAACCACCCACTGGAAACACCAGCTGCTTTTGTGCGCCAACCTTTATGAGAGCTCCCCTGCTGGCAGCAGACATTGCTGCTCGCTGCAGGCTGAGGGCCTACAGAGGTGTCAACTCGCCCCCGTCACTCCGACCCTGCCGCACGATGGCCAGCGCGGCCATCCCCACCTGGGAGAACGTCTACATCAATGGCCAGCCCATCTGCCATGATTGAAAACAGCCAGGTAGTGGCCAAAGAAGCATACTAGAAATGTAGCGCTTATTGCCTTCTATGGCATTGAGAGATTTGTGTGCTACCGTCAGTAGTTACTCATTTACCACTAGTACTGCTGTTGCTTTAGTGTATTGTTGTTGCGATCACCACCGCTACCATCAACATCAGCATCGCTGTCACGGTCACTGTGATCAGAAGCACCATGACTACTGCTACTACCAGTACTACCACGACAACCGCCACGGCAACGACGACGACGATGACTAGTACTTGGAATGCTATTTCTCCGGCTACGATCGTCTTCATCGTGCTTCTACGCTGGGCAAATCATGACAACCTCACCCAACCTCAACCCAAATGATGGTTTATATAGAACACCGAAAGCATTACACACATATGGTCTTTATATAACCCCTATATTGGGAGGGTATATAATCTCAATTATAGCCCTAATATATTCCCTATATAACCCCAGCAAAATCCCTCTATACCTCCTACATATTCCCTATACCCTATATAACTTCCCTTATGCATGTATAATACCTATATAACCCACGTATCCCTATGGCTTATGGCAAAATGGCCAGTTCTGAGTCCTTCTGCTGCCAGGTGGAGCCGACCTTCCACGTCGGATAAGTTCTTCGATGTGATCGACTCCAACACGGGCAAGGCAGAGAGGGACCTCATAGGATTCAGGAAATAGGGTTTATCGGTGTATCAACAATCAAGAATCAGATGGAAGAGAAAACAGAAAATAAGATGGAAGGTGGACATACAGGGTTTACAAGGACTTCGGGTTTAGGGCTTACTTGGGGCGCCAGGGGAGTGGCTTAGTAAGCAGGTTGACAGCGAGGATGGTTGGGGGTACTGTGTGGATGATAGGGCTTCTAAATATACTTGCTAATTAAAGCCCCCTGACCCGCCAAGTAACGTGGGCCTACTGGGGTTTTGTGCAGTGTATGTAGGGTTCCCCTTAGTGGATTTGGCAGAGAACAGTAGCCTTCCGTAATATACCTGCTAGGTCACGGGGGAGTGGCAAGGTCCCAAACATACTTGTAGCATTTTACAAAGGCGTTATGCTGCATTGCTGCATCCTTATATCTCCTACATGTGGGTGGTTGTCAAAATTATGGTCCCTTTTTGGATACCTTTTATAATACGTCACCTAATATGTAGGGTACCCAAACAGAGATCATAATTTTGACAACCACCCATGTGATCCCTTTAGGCCCCTACAGTGAGGTCTGCGCACGCGTTCCTGCCGGCGGCCTGCAGCTCAGAGTCACGTGAGCTATAGTCTACACTTCTTAAAGGGGGGTTATATAGGGGATTAATAGGGTTTAGGGTTTAGAATAGCTGCACCTGGCCCTGCCGAACCAAATCCGTGTTTTCGGCCTCGCGTCTAGGGCAGTTGGTTCTGCATTTCAGACCCACCCCAGCCTGTGCGGAACCTAGAAACCGAGAAAAATAAGGAGCCGATTCGGGGGGAGGTAACCTACTCTCCGAGTCTGTTTTTGACCCAGGCCTCCGGCCTCGGCGGTATATTGGAAGTATTCAATATTAGGGGGGTGGGAGGGTTCAATACTAGGGGAAGGGGATTATTTCTGTTCCATTCCCTAAGCTGTAAGCCCTACTCACAGTGAATGTGCGGACTTTGCATGGCAGATGGCCAGGCTCCCCTAGCTGATTGCTTGCATTAGAAAAGGTGCGAAGGGCAACCCTCTACGCCAAGTCCTAAACCCAAACCCTGAACCCTAAACCCTAAGCCGTAAACCCTCAAGCCCATGTAAACTTACCATTACTCAGGGTTCCCAAATTTCCTAAATCTCCAAATAACAAGATTGTAAATCCAAAATGACACACCCCCAAAAACCGTACATAATGGTAATAAACCCTAAGCCCCATAACCCAAACCCCAAAACCTAAACTCTACCAGCAACCAAGTGGCCACCGAGGTGCAGCGGATGTCGACAAGGCTGTCGCAGCAGCCAGGGATGCCTTCTCCGCGTGGGCCTGGTCCTCTACTTCAGGAAACTTCGGGTTTAGGGTTCAGGGGGCCCTAATCCCTAAACCCTATAGTCCCTAAACTCTAAAACCCTCTAGTCTAACCATGTGAGAACTTCCATGTTCCTTGCTACAGTGCTTTTTGGCAAGTTTTTCTCCGGGGATCTGTCTTATCGGGGCTCCCTAGAAATTTGCCCTACTGAATTCTGGCTGCTAGTAGGGAATGAAGGAATGGACAAGAAAATGGAAATTGCCATTTAGGATATGACGTTTAGGGATTATGTAGAGCCATGTAAGCCGCCGTATCGTTGCGGGTTATATGCCGGCTACCCCTAAACCCTAAGCCCTCTAAAGCCTAAACCCTACTGTAGGATCCATTCCTCCTTTCCCAACTAGCAGCCAGTGATCTGAGCTTGCTTGGAGCACCCAGCTTTGCTGCCTTGGAAGCTTGCGTGATTTAGACGCCTAGATAATTATCAATATTGTGGTCCTTGATTCCTTTCATAATTGTAGTATCACTTACTTAGGCTCCTACAGTGGCTGTGTCAGCGGCTTGGAAGGTTCGGTTAATGCTGTTTACTTGTTTGCAGAAGTTTCTCAGCATCATGCGAAATCATTCATACTTCTACCGTCTACCATACAGGAGTTGTTGATTGTCTCGGCCTAAACCTGAAACCTAAACCCGATATCGTTAGTTTAAACCCTAAACCCTAAACCCCTAAACCCTAAGCCCTTAAACCCTAAGCCCCTAAACCCTAAAGCCTAAACCCTAAACCCCTAAACCCCAAACCCTAGCTAGTTTAGTGTTGCTTGAAGATGACGAGGCTGACAAGTCCCTCGACGAGCGTAAGGCCCGGTATGCAAGCAGATCTCCAGTGCTTGAAAATGACTAGTTTAGGGTTTAGGGTTTAGGGCTCTCAGTACGTAGGGAATAGGGGAATGCATCTTATGATCTCTCCTCAAAGGGTGTTTGGGGGAGTAGTATATGGGCTATGAAGGAGGCTACTAGGACTTTAGACTGTAGCTCATACCGGGACTCTATCTAAACCCTAAACCCTAAACCCTAAACCCCAAGCCCTAAACCCTAAACCCTAAACCCTAGACCACTGTGCTGTAAGAAGGGAGCTTTAGGGCTACTTTAGATGATCCTGTTCGGGGCAT
>CAJNIZ010047166.1:0-20616 GCA_905231905.1 Symbiodinium pilosum | reverse complement strand
AAACCCGAAACCCCAAATCCTAAACCCTAAACCCCAAACCCGAAACCCCAAATCCTAAACCCCAAACCCGAAACCCCAAATCCTAAACCCTAAACCCCAAACCCCAAATCCTAAACCGGGAGAAGCCAGGCCGATGCGCGCTTCAAGGATCACCCTTTCGTGGCCTTCGTGGACAAGCAGACGCCTTGGCTCAGGGACCTCTATGCCTCTGAGGCGCTTCTCAGGGTTTCCAAAACATTTGGGCTATCTGAGCTACAGTCTCAACTCCTTAAGAGGGGTTATAGAGGAGGGTTATATAGGGGACCATTCTGGGGACTAGTAAGGGGGATACTAGGAGTTTAGACTATAGCTCAAATGCTTCCCATGGTTCCTACCAGGAAATGCGCGCCCTCTTTACCGCTGCAGGGGTCTGTGGATTGGCTCGAAGGGGCATGTTAAAGAGCATTGCCAAACATTGGCCTGAAACTCTGTAAGCGGCTGCCGAAACACCTAGACGAGGGTATTTGCATTAGACATGCGCCGCTGTCTACACGCACAAAGCTTTCATGCTGCTTGTAGTGAATTTTCAACCACACGTTTAGGGTTTTAGGGTCTTGGGCTTTGGGGTTCTGGGTTTTAGGGTTTAGGGTTCAGGGTGCTCAGACTTTCCTCGACAGGTTCCGTGGGGCCTGATACACGGCCCTGTTCTCAGAGCCCTGCGGCCAAAACAGATGTCATGCAGGGTTTTAGGGCTTAAGGTTCGGGCATCCGGCTGTGGGGCTTCTCCTGTAACGATATTGCACTTGCTCCAATTCCGCAGCGTCTTGATATGGAGGTGGAATAATTTTTTTGAAGAGGCAAGGATTCCCCCTCCAAACAGCCCAAATAGGACTCACGGATAGTCATAAGTCGGGTTGCCACCCCCAAAGCTAGGTTCTATATATAGTCTACGCTAAACCCTAAAACCCTAAAGCGTAAACCCTAAATCCTAGACAGTAAGCCCTAAAACCTAAACCCTACACTCCGAGCCCTCAAGCCAGTGCTTCAGCAGATCAGGGAAGGGTCCGTCGTTCCCAGACCCCTGGGAGGATCTAAAGATTAGATCCCCTATATAAACCCATTATAATTATAACCCCTATATAATCCTTATATATTTTCCCATATGGTTCTAGGGGATCTATTTTTTAGATCCTTTTGGGGGGTTGGCTCGCTTAGGCGATGCTTTTCTCGACAACACCTTGTACGAGGCCGTGGCAGAAGGTGATAGGGCTTCAATAAGTACAGGGTTTAGGATCTAGGGTTTAGGATTTAGGGTTTAGGGTTAAGGGTTTAGGGTTAAGGGTTTAGGGTTATTGGTTTAGGGTTAAGGGTTAAGGGTTAAGGATTCAGGGTTTAAGGCTTTAGGATTGAGGGTCATTGGAGCTTCAGTAAGCATACGTACAAGCCCTACAGGCCGCATGATACCCCCACTAATCCGCAAAATTATTAACTTGCCTACTAAGGTCCCAAAGATCTTCCTCAGCATGTGCCCAGATCACGATTGTTATTCATTGGGGCTTTGTATGAAGAACTCCTCTACATTGGGGCATCTACATTGGCTTCAAAATTTGAGGCCTGCCCTACTGCCTGAATACCTGCTTCTCATATGCTCAGAATGTCCACCCACAGTTCCCATACAGCTCATATGGATGTTTCCCAAAATAGGGGGGACCCCAATATAGACCCCAATACAGTATACTCCTTATTCTGGGGACCCCCAAAATACCCTAAACCCTAAACCCTAATGGTACCCCTAATTGTGGGAAACCCTTGTATGGTGTAGTACGTCACTACGTCTGATGAAAGACAATTGCAGCAGCTGGAAGTTTCTTGAACCTACTGAGGCCCTATACGATGGCCTGGCGGATTCAGAGCGGTGGTACACAGAGTTTAGGGTTTAGGGTTTAGGTAGTATCAAAGAAAGACAATCCTGGCAATACACATATTCACGGATTGCAGTGTTTTGGTCTGACTCATGGCTCTCGCCATCTAGCTTGGGGAACCCAGTGATCATCTCTCCCTACCTAGCCCCTAAGCCCTAAATGCCTACATCACCCCGATCTCAATTTCTTTTTTGTTATGTGAGCCATTGTCTATGCTCCTAGTATCCCCTTCATATATGCCCTATAGTAGTCCGCTATACAAGCTTCTCTATAACCCCTTTAAGTAACCTTGGCTCATGTAGGCCCTTTCCCTAAACCCTAAACCCGAAAGCTTCAAGTGTGAATCTAAACATCCAGGATGGTCCACCGGGCAGTGGTCAGTGCAAACTGCTGGCACTGGTGGACTGGGAGGACTCTTGTAGGTCTTAGGGCTTAGGTTAGGGGTTTAGGGGGCACTCAGTAGTACTGGAAAAGAAGATGGAAACCAACCAGGATCCTCATCTTCTTATTATGTTCCTGCTATATGCTTTGGGTTCCGTGATTAGGGTCCCCCTTAATTGAAGGTAGTCATTCCAGCAATACACGGGGCAGCTACTGTACAGATATGAAGCTACAGTATTCATATCAGGAGTAGCTAAGGTACTCGTAGTAGCCATGAGATTAACAGGAAGGCTGACTTGCTTCGCTTGCAGTTGTACCGCGGTCAACTGTTCAGACACGGCTGTCTCCACTGTTGTGGCTTGTCTATTTTTGAGTTATTATGCCTCTTGTCCTTACTTGCTAGTATGGTTGTTTTTAGCGGATTATGCTCGTTACTGTAATCGAAAGACTCCCCTGTCATACCAATTTTGCGTGTATTGGCTTTGCTGGGAGCTATGGATGGGCAACTCCAGTTCAGCATTTGTCTTGATATGGAAAGCTCGCAAAATTCGCGCGCTTAGGAACCCTAGGAATTTGTAGGGAATGGGAATGCAAATCAATCACACAGGTTCCTAGTCTCTATTGGAGATTTAATAAAGGAGTTATTAAGAGAAACTTCCGTTGGGGTCCGGCATAACTTGGTCCGTAGGGGTCCGGCATAACTTGGCATGGCTTGCCATGACTTGTTCCGTTCCAGACCTTAAATCAAAAGCCCTAAATCCTAATCCCCAGCTGAAGCCTTAAACCCTAGATGCTTTACCCTATGCCCTAAACCCCTAAGCCCTAAATCGGCAAGCGTCTCTCTAAAGAAAAACCCTAAACAGTAGTTGCCATTTTATTTTCCATTATCCCAATATATCCCCAATATCACCCCAACCCCAAGTCCTATCCCTAAACCCCAAACCCCAAACCTACGCTGCCTGCTTGTTCATGGCTCAGTCTTCGCGGCGAAAAGGCCGTTAGCCATTACGTGAGGCCAAAACCCTATACCGTAAGGTTTATATAGGGTTTCGGGTTTAGGGGGGTTCGGGGTTTAGTCTTTAGGGTTTAAGGTCAACAGCGGACGTCCTGCTTTTGCTGTAATTGCCGAACCAAACTCAGAGCTCATCTTTAGCCGCTAAATCCCCAAACCCTGGAGGCCCCTTTGAGACTGGAAGCAGAAGTATCACCCACAAAAGGCATAGGGCCAGCATATTCAAGCAGCCTATGATGGAATACCGTGCAAACCCTCGACCTAATCAGTATCCAGAAGTCGATTCTGAGAGCACGGCCCAAAGCATCGCGAGTTGGGGTTGTTTTGAGATACTCATGTGAAGCGGGATTCAATAGAGCGGTCTTACCTGTGGATTCCTGTGGATTCGCATGGGGATTGTACAAGTAGGAACTCCTGGAATGATCTCACCGCACAGGAATCAGTTTAGAGGTTCCATTTTATAGAAACAAGCACCTATGGCGGGCTCTGGCAAAGACGCTGGGCTGCTGTTGCCAGCTGCTGCCGTTGCTGGTAGGCAATGGCAGCGCTCGAGCCTCAGACTCGCCATTGTCTTTGCCAGCTGTATCAGCTGTCAAAATTGTAGGCCCTAAACCCTAAACCCTAAACCCTTAAACCGTGAAGACTAAACGCAGTGGAGACTGGAACGCAAGGCATAGAGCTACCTCGGCGCTTAGCATTTATGCCAATAACGATGTGAGCTATAGTCTAAACTCCTTAAAAAGGAGTCATATAGGGGATAATATAGGGGATTGCTATAGGGGTTATTAAGGGGGATACTAGGAGTTTAGACAATGGCTCATGTGGATTTTTGCTACTTTCAGGTGTGTGGTTTTTATGGGCACAAGGCAGCCTCCCACCTAAACCCTGCCTGCGACCCAATACGGGCGCTAGACTTTTGATAGCCGGACCATATAGGCATGGGGGTTATAAATGTACGCATGTATGAATATGTAGATATATAAACAAAATAGATAAATGAATATAAATGTATATATAGGCTCATATGTTGACAAAAGTTAGTGTCTACATAGTGGGTTTAGGGTTTGGGGTCTCTCCCCGACCTAAGCAGGTCTTGAACATGGATACTATGTATTATAGTCCCCAAAGTACAGACATGATTTACCCGTTAAGTTCTAGTTGTTGAGGAGAACAACACTGCTTGATTACCAAGGAAGGCATGATATTGTTGGTACTGAGGATTTGAGGTTTCGGGGCGGTTTATGCAGATCTTCTGTAACAACGTAGGGGTTCTGTGGATCCTAAGCACTCATTGTTTTGGGGGTTCGGTGTTGTGTCTGTAGGCAGACTTTCATAGGAAGTTTGCGTGGCCCCAATGCAGGTTATGCAGAGACTACATTAGTTAGGCTATACAGCAATGTAGCTTCGTTTGGAGATGTCCACCTCATCAGCCATTGGGAACTTGTCTTTGTGTCGTCTCGTGTTCTGACATGGAGGGTTCTATATGTTCTATCAGACCGCCAACAGCTATGTGGGTGCAAAATGAAATGGTGAATCCTCAGCCCAGCCGTTTGCTCCAGTCTTTAGCACTTCAACCAGGTAGCTGTGCCTCAAGTAGGCCCCTTCTTCTGCAAAACCCTTATTCCAAGGGCCCCTCCCGAGTTCCGAGCATCCCGCACGAGCCACTTATGTTTTAAGCTCTCCTCCATCTTCTGTCCTATGCCCCCTGGCCCCAAACCCTAAACCTTAAACCCTAACCCCAATGGTCCTTAGCCCTAAGCCTAAGCCCGAAATCTCACCAGGCTTCCTGCTACGTATGCCGGTGCTGGATGCTGCCAACACCTCCCCTCTGATCGAGGCAAATGGAGCTTAATTTTCATGTGAGCTATAGTCTGAACTCCAAGTATCCCCCTCAAGAACCCCTAGGGGTTTAGGGTTTAGGATTGATGGTTTAGGGTTTAAGGTTTAGGGTTTAGGGAACCCATTTTAGGAGTTCAGGCTATCACGCTCTTGTAGCGTTTAGGGTTTAGGATCCACTTGAGCAGGCTCAGGCTAGCCTCCCGCAAACTAACGAGAAACCTACAGGAGGGCCCTACAAAGGGTTTAGGGTTCGACAGAGTTCCAAGCGAGTTTGGTGGAGTGACGGATGAGATGGGACAAAGTTAGAGATGCCAACAATCGCGCGCCTACAGTATGCGTTTGTGCAAATGCCGCTAGAATTTTGATAATGGTGTGAACCGAGTTGGATTCCCCGGTGCTCTGGACCCCAAACCCCAAACGTCATCAGCAACAGTTGAATGTTGAACACCTTTGCAACATTTGCATGGCTGGTGCTGCTGCTGCTGCTGCTGCTGCTGCTGCTGCTCCTGCTCCTGCAACAGCTCCTCCTGCAACATCTACGGCACTACGATTGCGGCGGCTGCTGCTGCTGCTACTACTGCTACTGCTAGCACTGCTAGAGCTAGGAGTGCTGCTACTACTGCGAGTATTTCTGCTCCTGCTGGCGCTCCCCCTCCTGGCTCCACTCCTCCTCCGATGACTGTCACGGGGGTTCACAATCATTAAACGTCAGTTTAGCTTAATTGCTATAAATGCTCTTATTATTACTGTCACGACCATTTTGATTATTATCATGATTACTATTACTATTATTACCATTATTGCCCGTTTCAGCAGCACTTCGCTGAAGGAGCTGGGTGGTGAGGTGGCCCGAAACTTTTACCGACGACCAGCTCTTTGGCATTTTGTGCAATTCCTGAGCCAAGAACTTACTGGATTCCAGTGGGCTTCATAGAGTTGAGTCTAATGTACTTAGGCCTCTATGAGATTTCTGGCAGTATTTCTGATCTGGTAATTCCGAGAAAGAAAGCAGTCCAATACTGTATTGAATGGGGATGCTTGGAGGGTCAGAGGGACGTACTACGTGGTAAGTAGGTTAGTAAGCCCTAGAACCCATTTAGAAACCATGCATCCCCCCATTATTAGCATACCTATTGCGTCCCCTGACCCTCCAAGTGGTTTTTAGTAGCAGCTTCCAGCAGACTTCCCTCGAACTTTAAGACTCCCATGCTGCCTCGTGCAACAAAGAATATGCGATCAGCTGCAAGGCTAGGGTTGGGGTTCAGGGTTTATCGCGGTCATCACAGATTGTAAGATCATATGAGGGTTGCGCTAAAACCTTTGCTTTGGTTTTATAAGCCGAGTTGATATTACGGGTTCCCATCGTTGATTTCCTGGCACGCGAAAGACGCGCGAAACCGCAGCGAAGGGTCCGCGAAAGGTCTTGACATGGGGCTTATCTGCACGGTTATCTTGAACTGCCGAGCTGAGCCTTCAGAGGTTGCTTTGGTTATGTCTTCCCTAAGCACAAAATCCCCAACATTTTGACATGTTCTCCCGAAGGAACCCGCACATGAACCATGTAGAAGAACACCGCAATGTGGCAAAACATCGTTTTACTTGGCGCACGAAAGAACGCGAAAGCTCCGCAAAAGGCACGGCGAAAGGTGGGTTGTGGGCAGAAGGAATTTAGAACATCCCTCATATCCTCCTTTCCATTGTAGACCTTTATTTCGAGAACATATTCCAGGTAGGCTTCAAGTACCGCAACTTGTTCTAAGCGGATGCGTTTGCTGGCCAGCTGTTGCTCTAAGGCACCTGGCATCTGGAAGTCGGCCCCAAAGAATTTCTGGCCGTTTGCCATTTTCTGTGTTTTTATGTCTCTTGGATGAGTTTAGTGTGACGGCCAGGGCCAGGAACCCTAAACCCTAAACCCAGGAGCTTGTGAGCTTACCTTGATTAGCTGCTAGCACCTGGGGCTCTGGTCTTAAATCAGGGTCCTGTTAGCAGGGTCACTGTCATAGGTTTTAGGGTTTAGGGTTTAGGGTTTAGTTATAGGTATTCATGGGGGTTTCCCAAAATTAGGGGTACCATTTTGGGGATCCCCATAATAAGGACTATAGTATTTTGGGGTCTATATTTGGGTCCCCTTATTTTGGGAATCTACCTCATAGTTGGCATTTCTCAAGAACTCCTTACATCATCCCTTATCGGGACCCCCTTCAAATCCATTCGCCTTTCTTGAACCCCTACACATGTCTCTCAGGGCACCCCATTCCTTGTAGAAAGCGGCATGAGGGCTCACCGCACGGGGGCCATGCCTGGAACCATTCCGCGCTGCTGGTAAGGAATCTGACTTCAACGGTTTTCAGGTTAGGGTCTACGGCTATATATATACATGTATGTTTATGTGTATACATATATATAATGCAAAAACATGGTTTCCGTATGCAATTTATGCTGATAGCTGAGAGTAAGTTATTTGAGTTCTTGAAGAGCAGCCCAGCCTAGCCAAGGGCGGGACTGTGCGTGCCTCCTTTCGCGCGTATTGTGAAGTTCCAGGAGGACTTTCAGATAAATCCTTAGATTCACCACCCTCTTTGTAGACTGCCCTTTGTTGGAGTCCTTCTTGAGGTCCCTAAAGCCTAAACCCCAAATCCAAAACCCTGTCATATTCCGGGTGTCCTTAGGAATCTACCCTGCGCCAGACTTGGACTCAAGAGAGCAGCACCCAACTTGAGCCATCCTGCCATCATAAATATAGGGTTTAGGGTTTAGGGCCCTATAATGGAGAATCAAGTGGAAAAGAACATGGAAAATGAAATGGAAACTGGGATTATATAGGGGTTACTTGAGTAGTATTTTAAGTGCCCCCACCCAGGTTTCGGGTTTAGGGTTTACTTGGAAGGGTCAGGGCCTCAGGGGGACATGAAAAACTAGGTCAAAAATAGGTATAGGTATGCTTATTATATGAGTTATAAGGGTTATGAACCTACTTACTAAGTCCCCCTGACCCTCCAAGTAGGGTATCTCAGGGAGGGGCCGTGGTTGCTACCCTGTGCTGATGCCTCATCCCATGCCCATCTTGCAAAGTGAGGGGAGTGCCTTTCTAAATGGAGGGTATTCTGGTTCCCAATATGGGGTAAGCTCATTTCTGCCGCAGATTCTGGTACGCATGACACGACAAGGAAGCAACTTGAAAAGATCAGACCAATGCTTACATGTTTTGCTGGTCCCTACTGTGGCATTCATGGGTGGTTCTGAGTGTCGTTAGATATTCAGTACCGCCTCCCCACAAAAAGAACACTTGATTAGGTCACGCTCTCTATAGCCCACTTTCAGCCAGCTACCAACGTCCAACCTCCACATATACTTGGGAGGACAGCGCTCTCTTCTTCAGTTTTGCGTTGCAGCTGACAGTGGTGATCATGCGCAGGGCTCAGTGGTTTCGATGCATGGGCGCGGAGATTTTCGAGAAGACAACAGCGGAAACACGAATCGCACCGATCTAGCAATAACGCCGTCCTTATAAAGGGGCTATTGTAAGGATGAATGACATTAGTCTAGCAATACCACCGTCCTAAACATAGGGGTTAGTATAGTAAGAATAAACATCTGCATTCGCAGTGTTCCTGTTGGGAAGAGGTATTTGCCCAGACTGGGCCTCATCCTTCGTACTCGGAGACTGGGCTGCTGTTAAGGAGCTTCATTTTAAGTTACTATAATGTGGGAACTAAATAATTTATACACATATATATATATATACCCCGATGCCCTTAGCCCTCAACCCTAAACCCAGGAGAGGGCCTTGGCAGACTCATCTTCTCTTGGGAGCTCTTTGGTGCTGCTCGGTGCTTTTGCTTTCTGGCTGCACGAGTTTCCCATTCCGCCATAAGAAGCGTAGGGTGTAGGGTTTATGGTTACTACAGCCATTGTTTAAGTGGGGCTGAGAGCAGAGCACCCTGAAGGTTCTAGGTTTTATGGTTTAGGGTTACTTGGAGGGTCAGGGGGACTTGGTAAGTAGGCTCATAATGGGGATAAATGGGGATACTATGTGGGCCATTGGGGTTGCTAAACTATTTACTAAGTCCCCCTGACCCTCCAAATGACCCCAAACAGCATGTGGGACTCAACGGACCCAACGGGTAAAACTGATCAGGAGCATGTCATATGAGTCAGGCTACTGTAAGAATTACACGAGTTATATCAACCCATTTCCATTTCACTTGCCAGATGACTCTCCATTCTTGGGAATAATCCATGTTTCTACCCCAGACCCTGGATACATTCGTGAGAAGCAACCCTAACCCTACACCCTAAACCCTAAACCCAAAAAACCTAAACCCAAAATCCCTAAACCCCAAACCCCTAAACCCTAAACGCTTCTTTGGGAGCCTCAGCCAAGGAAAAGCCGGGCATATGAGAAGCTACCCTTGGCTTTCTGCTTCCTAGCTCCTGGCATGCACTGGGTCACTACAGGATTTAAAGTCTAGGGTTTAGGGCTTTAGGGTTTAGGGTTTAGGGTTTTAGGGTTTAGGGGAGGGTCAGGGGCTTAGTCAGTACGCGAATAAGGGGGAGAACTGGGGTTACGTTGTGGGTTATTGGGGTTATTGACCTACTTACTAAGTCACCCTGACCCTCCAAGTAGGCTTTGAGGATATTACCCTCAATATTTGAGAATCAAACGGACAAATAGCATGGAATACGAAATGGAAGATGCGGTTGAATAGAGGTTGATGGGGATCATGTACTGCAGGGGCCTAAGTAAGTACCAATTTTTGTAGTCCTCATTTCCATGTATAATAATGGCATAGGGTACCTCAAACATAGCTTGCCATGATATTGGTATTATCCAGGCCCTTATGTCACGCCCCACCCAGAATTATATAGAGGATGCTCAATGTTATTGTTTGTATAGCCATTGCTAGCATGAATGGCAATACCATCCCTTCAATACCTCCATGCCACCGTTGCTCACTGAGCATCCACGATTGCTACCGATTACCAATGTTGCCCTCCTGGATTCCTTACATAATAACGCCAAGGGGTGTCTGAACTAGACCTCAAATTGATACGGGTGATTGGTGAGGACCCTACATCAGGAGGATCCCCACCTTGTAATAGTAGTATAATAGGAATATAAGAGGATACGCTCAGATTTCGTGCTACTGTTGTTTAAGGTTCAGGGTTTAGGGTTTAGGGTTTAGGGTTGAGGGGTTTAGATAGCAGCTTCGTTGCTAGTATGACGAGCGTAAATGGCAGGGTCATCATTGCTATCTGTTGTAATCCCCTCCCCTAACAATAGCCCCTCAACCACCCTTCCTAACAAACGAGAAATATGTCACCTTCTCTACAAAGGTACTTTATTGGGGGGGGTCATTATTTTTGCCCTAAACCCTAAAACCTAAACCCCAAATCCTAACCTACCATAATTGCTTTGCGCAGGTCTCCAACGTGCGGATGCCCCTGGGCCTGGTTTTCAGAGTCTGCTTCTGTGGCAACTCGAGCTTAGCTAAGAGAACTTTTTCCTGGTTTGATGTTTTCGGGTTTTTATGTTTTTATGAAATTAAGGGTTAGGGGTTAATTAGGGCACTTGAAACATGATTGCCATTGCTATTTTTGCCTGATTGTCGTATGAGGGGTCCTTGCTTAACCATAGTTATGGGGGGGCCATCAAAGTACCACCCAGTTTTGTGTTCAGAGATTTGGGAATTTGGGTCTAGGGATTCGGGTTTTGGATTCCGGGACTTTTGGTGCTTAGGCTCTCCTCAGAGAGCCTGGCTACAAACCCAACCCTCGACCCTAAAGCCTCAACCCAAAACCCTACCAAGGAAAGCAGTACACCGTGCAGCAGTACCTGGGTACCGCCATGATAGCGATCAGCATCCTCGTGGTGTCGGGAGCTCAGCCACCACAAGGTTTACTCGATTTAGGGTTGAGGGTTTAGGCTTGAGGGTTTAGGGTTCAGGGTTTAGGGTTCAGGGTTCAGTGTTTAGGGTGTAGGGTCTAGGGTCAATCCCCTGCCTCGTAATGGTTAGTAGGTAGTATAGTCTCTATGTCATCCCGACGTACATTCTCCCATCCTCCCTACTACCCCTAAACCCTAAACCCTGGACCAGAATGTAAGAAGTCGAGCTCCGCCAGACAGGGTTGGCGGCTCTGTGCATGGAGCTTCCTGCAGGGATAATGGAAAATAAAATGGAAGCGGGGTTATATTGGGGTTATATTAGAATAATTGAAAATAGAATGGAAACTACTATTTAGGGTTTAGGACGTCCTGAGTTTCCCTGAAGCTGTACTGGCATCGTACTCGGGTATGTGGGAGTTGACGCAACACGCACGAGCCCGCTGGACAATACATGAACCTCAACAATGGTCCCAAGCATGTCTTCTCAATTCCAAGGCCTCGAAAAGTCAAACCCGGCAAGTCCCAAAGCTTCAAAGCCCTAAACTCTAATCCCTAAAAGAAAGGTGCCTGAGATTTGCGCTAACCGCTGACTCAACTTTGCTGGTGGGTGGCCTCGGACGGCTGTTGGCCGCAATGGCGCTCCACACGGTGGAGCTAAGACTCATGAGGAGCGGGAGGGCTGGCCGTGAAACCCAACTTACTGGGGTTTAGTAGGGAATCAGGGGATGAATTATATTATGTAGGGATGGTATTCCCGTATTCCCTACTAACCCCCAGTAAGCAAAGGGGTTCTGATACGTTTCGGTTCTAGGGGGTCAGGGTTGAGGTTTAGAGTTCCAAAACTTGAAGGTTGTGGGGAAGGCAGGGAGCACAGTTCAAGGAATGCACGAAATCCAGCCATGGTTTGGCGGATTCTGTAAGAATCCTAGACCCTAAAAACCCTAAACCCCAAACCCTAAACCTTTCCCTTATAACCAATAGTGGTCTGTTACGCTAGTGGAAGCTGAGCATTGGATACCCAACCCAAGTTTTCGAGGGTTAGGTTAACCAGCGACTTGCCTCTTCGAGATGGACAGTGCGGGGTAGGTTTCAGAGTTTGGGGCTTGTAGGGCTTGGGGTTTAGGGGTTGGAGTTTCGCGTGTGGGGTTTCGAGTTGAGAGTTTAGGGTTTAGATAGCTCTGGGGTGTAGGTTCAAGGGCACCCTAAACCCTAAGCCTTGAACCCTAAACCCTAAAAAACTTTAACTCCTATAATTCTTAAGCCCTAAACCTAAAGCCTAAACCCTAAACCTTGAAGCCCAAACCTTAAACCTTACCCTCTATACACCTTAAACCCTAAACCTAAACCCTCAACCCATTTGTTTCTGCTATGTGCTCCATGGTTCAAGGTAGGGCTCTTACCGAACCCATATGACGAGACGTGGCAGGCAAACTGCCAGCAAATGACTCTCACCCTCCACCAAATGAACATATGGGTGGTTGTCAAAATTCTGGTCCCTTTCTCGGATCCCTATTATAGCACGGCACCTAATATTTAGGGGTACCCAAAAGAGGACCATAATTTTGACAACCACCCATATAGGGGTTTAGGGTTTATATTTCAAAAAAGTGGTTATACAGGGGATCACCTGCTCTATAGTCCAAACTCCTTAAGGGGTTATATAGGGGTTTAGGGTTTAGGGTACAGGAGCTATAGTCTAAACTTTTTCAAGGGGTGTTATAAAGGGGATTATATAGGGGACTACTGTTGGGGTTATTCAGGGGGATACTAGGAGCTTAGACTGTAGCTCAAATGAACATATAACCCCAAATATTCCCCGTAACAGTGGCAGCAGTCTTTATGGAGCCCTGGGTGCAGTCTTCACGGCCCTTTTTGGGGTTCCGTGTTATTCTATGGGATGGCAACCTGCGGGAAGGCCGGACACTTTGAGCAAAGCAGCCATGCCCCGAATTACCGCCAGATTGAGTGATGGAACATTTGGGTAGATAATAGGCTACCGAAAGTGAAAGCCACTACAAGCTACAATGCTTCTTGGCGGTTTAGAAAAAATTCTGTTTAGAATGGCAAGGGACATAAGGCGCGCATCAGAGGCCAATGAAAAAAGTCTTGCTGCATTCCATAAGCCTGTGGGCAGGGCTGCAAGAACGGTTGCAGGAACATCAACAAAGTAATAAGCCAAAAGAAACAAAAACACACACAAAGAAGGACAGCAGCAGCAGTTCAGCAGCAGCAGCAGCAGCAGCAGCAGCAGCAGCAGCAGCAGCAGCAGCAGAGGTGCCTTTTGACAAATGGATCGCAGCCTAGTTTGCAACGAAAAAAGCGCTACGCAGGGTTTCGGGAGTCCCGACAACCAGCTCTCATGCCCCGCCCGCGCATTTTTTTGCTGCGGCCCAGATGACTCCAAAAAATCGAGGTGGTAATGGGACCCCCGAATGATGCAAAATCATCGGCATGTTTGGGTCCGCTTCTCACCCCCGGTTGTAAGCTGCCAGCCGAGAAGCGGTGAAGCATCCCAGTGCTTGCTACAGCTTGTCGATGGTTTTTAGTGAGTCTGACGCGTTTATGATTCCCTAAAAGTCCAAGTACCTAATAGTCATACACTTACCCAAAACCAATACCGAAATTACTAGTACCCAATACCCAAGTGGCCCAAGTACCTAATTATTGGGTAGGTGGGCCCTTTGGGATTATGATGTAAACGTCGTTGCTGTCAAAGAGGGGCTGGCGAAAACAAAGCACGGACATCCCAGGACACGGATGTCTTTCTGCTTTTGCTTCATAACAAACTCGTGCGCTGATCCCTTGCCTGTGTCATGGTTGGGTTTGTATGTCTGTGTAAGTATGTGTATGTACACAACACTTAGCAGAAAACGCCACACTGCAAGCCCGAACAACAGAAATGTTGGATTTTGCAGGGTGCTCCGGAAACAAGAAGGGCGGCCTGCACAATGGAAAGACCTCAAAACGAATTGGGGAGGTCTGGGGGATCGCATGGTTTTTTTTCTAAAGGTAAGGGAAGACCGGTCCTTCAGCTCCTACTGAAATCAGCAGGGGAATGGACCAGAGCATTTACCAAAACGCCTTCTACGTTTCCTACCTTCAGATCCAGAAAAATCAGCTCAAAAACAAGTCATTGAAGTGGAAGCCCCCCTAATCCAATAGCGGGTCCAAAATGAGTGTCAAGAACGAACCTTTACTTGCTTGAACTCTTCCGCCCCCAGCGGCATTTTGTGTTGTGCGCCCCTTACTGCGTGCGAGCCAAAACTTGGAGACCGAACCATTTGTCCGATGCTGATCCAGGCCCTAAACCGAAACCTTGAACCAAGCAGTCTAGGCTTTTTGCAGTTTGCCTTAAGTCTCCTCAGTGCTGCCGCATCAGAGGAACTTCATCCAGAAGTACGGTGGAAGCATTCAGGAGTACACGCTTTTTACGCACATATTTGCGCTGGCAGTGGTCTTCCCGCCATACTGGAGGTCCATTGTTTACCACATACACATCTGCCTGAGCAGCTGAGCTGATCTCAGCAATTGCCAGAAATGAGAATGTCATATAGGGGCAATATCGTTTTTTTTTGTTTGCGGGGGAATGGAACAGAGAATGCAAGCTATTGGTTTAAGGATATGGCCTCAATAAAGAAGAATGAATTGGGCAAGAACATAGAACATGATATGGAAACTGGGATTAGCGTTGGGATTTTGTAGGGCGACACCATAAAACGAGACTGGGATTCGGAGTGATGTAAGGCTCAGGGTTTAGGGTTTTGGGTTTGGGTTAGACTGTGAACTCTTGTCCTTCTTGTGATGTTCCTCTTCGCAGTCTTCCTAAATCTACCCAGTAGGGGAAACCCGTTCGTAGGTTCTGTCCATCCAACCTGTCAAGTACTTGGAGGGTCAAGTGGTTTTAGTAGATAGTTTAATAGCCCCTATGAGCCATATTGTTCATCCCAATTAGCCCGATTCTTAACCTTACAAAGTCCACCCGACCCTAGACCCTAGACCTTAAACCTTAGCCTACTAAGTCCACCTAACCTTGACAAGTATGCCTACAGCTCATGGACCAGAATCCCAGGTGCCCGTGATCACTGGCTTAGCTCAAGGTTGGCCGGAGGCCTCAGCAAATCTCAGCAAGTTGTTCTCCAAAATGTTCTCCATAAGGGTTTAGGGTTTAGCGTTATGCACCTTGAGAAGGAGTCACATGTGAACCCTACATGTCCCTAACGTACCCTTTTTTTGCGAAACTCAAATCTGCTTCTTAGAGTTGCCCATAGAGAATCCTATACCAAGTTCATCAGCATTGCTTGGTAATCCTGTCTGTAAGGTTCCCTGATGCTGTCATGTCCTAGGAAGGCGTATCCGAAGCCCTAAGCCCGAACCTAAAACTGAAAGCTGAACCTGTTTTCAATGGCTATGCCATGACCCTGCCAAGACGGATGGAGGAAATCTTGCACCACTTAGCACCCCCGACGAAACCAGCGTTAGAGGGTAGGGCGGTTCATATGGTGCTGTATGAAGAAGGATGTATAATTTCGGTGATGAGGCCGATGATGTGGTCAATCCGAAGAGATCCGCCCCCCGATCCTAAGACTGTCTATCAGACGCAGAGCAGCATCGCCCAAATGGTATGCTACAGCTGCCAATAGGACTTAGGATCGGGCCTTGCGTTCAGAATTTGCTAATATACTATAGCAGTTTCCATTCTTTTCCATCATCCCTATATAACCCCAAATATACTATAGTAGCTTCCATTTTTTCCATGATCTCTATATAACCCAGAATATACGGATACTTCGGAGCCATCCAGACTTGAGCCAGCTCTTGATGAGCCCTCATACCTGGATCCATGGCATGGACTCGAAAGCCCTTGTTTAGGGTTTAGGGAATCCCCAAGCTTTAGTGCCCCAAGCCCCTACACCCCACAAAACCACAGCGTCAAGGCCTTCAAAGCCTGCAAAACCCTCGATTCCCCAAGCAATCCTTAAGCCTTCGCTAAGCACCTAAACCCTATCAATCCTTATAACTCCTCCTGTCAAGGCGGCCAATCTTGTACCTACACCCTCACCCTAAATCATCGGCCTAAACCCTAGACTGTAAGCCTGGAGCCCTAAACCTTGAACCCCCCACCCCGAACCTTCAACCCTAAACTCTACATCCGACGGAAAAGTCCAAGGGGTTGAACAAATCCTCCTCATCTTACTTGCCGGGAGGCGTGGTTCTTCATTTCTTTGCGCGGGGCTTGGCATCCGCCTTGGCGAGCCGGTCTCCAACTGTACAGCTTGCTCAGGTGGTGCAGGGCTTCGCAGGCAGAGTCAGGGTTTAGGGATTAGGGTTTAGGATTTAGGGGCTAGGGATTAGGGTTTAGGGTACTGGGTGGGACCCTATGAGCTATAGCAACAGTCTATGAGCTCTTTAAAGGGGGTTCTCATACGGAATTATTATATGTAGGGGAGTATAATGGGGCTTATAGAGGGGGATGCTAGGAGTATTCTACTAATGGGTGAGGTAACCTACTTAGCAAGGATTACAGTTGGGTTAGAATGGGCTTATTTGGAGGGTATAATGTATTACCTACCTCTAGAGTCTCTCGTGATGATGTAGGGTTTAGGGGTAGAGTAGGCTTTTAGGGTTTATAGGGTGTTTTGGACGGATACCGCTCGGCAGGTATGTGCCAAGTCTTTGTTGCTCTTTGGTGCTGCGACTCACCGTCGGATCCACAGCTCTGCGTAATTGCGGCCATGGCAATTGCTTTCGGAGCCTCTGAGGAGATTTTGTAAGAATATATGGGGGTTTCCCATAATTAGGGGTACCATTTTGGGGGTTCCTATAATAAGGAATATAATATATTGGGGTCTATATTGGGGTACCCTTATTTTGGGAAATTACCATACAAAGGGATTATACACGGATATAGAGTTTACGAAACAACGCCAGGGCTATACATATTGGGATAGGGATTGTATAGGCATAATGGAAGCTACTGTATTATGTAGGCTTTAGGATGTAGGGCGAATCCATTTGACAGGAAAATGGATATCAAAGGGAATATGTGTCTGTATATAGGGGTCTATGGTAGGATTTTAATACTTTTCCCACCTAGTCAGGATAGATATTTCGGATACGTCATATTTAGTTCATATGAACTATAGTCTAAACTCCTTAAAGGGGGATTATATAGGGGATTACATAGGGGACTACTATAGGGGTTAATAAGGGGTATACTAGGAGTTTAGACTATAGCTCATTTGATGACCATGGCTTCGGATCCGACCCCTCGCGCTAGGAGCCCCACTAGGATGCCCTGGAGTACCACAGTATGCCCACCATGACCTTCCTGTCCGAGGGTTAAGAAGGTGAGGTAAAGGAAGGTGAGGTAGAGGAAGTCAGCTATTGTCTGAACTCCTAGTATCCCCGCTTTATAATGCTCCCCTATATAGCCACCCTTATGTAACCACGGTTCAGGGAGTTTAGGCTGTAGCATATATCGAGGGGGTCTACACTTGGGATGCTTTAGCCCGCCTACCCTCCTCCGACCTCTTGAACCTCCTGATCCTAGCGGACTGTTGCCCTACGGGCCCAAGTATCCAAATATCCGGTTTGTAGGTTCCAAGCACTGTAATTTGAGAAGCAAAGCTGGAAACGTTGAGTCCTTGGACCCTTTTGTCAGCGCGTTCTATGCAGACCCCTAATCCCTAAACCCTGAACCCTAAACCCTAACCCTGAACCCCTAAATCCTAAACCCCTAAACCCTAAATCATAGCCTTGATGGGGAGGCCCAGGAACTGCTCGATACATGCCGCTGCTGCGAAGCCCAACTTCTCTGACCTTAGGGGTTAGGATGGTTTTGGGGGGGGGGTCCCAAAATTAGGGGTATTTTGTGGTGCCGTTTAAAGGGAGGGGTACCTTGCTGGGGGCCCTTTAATGGGGTTGCAGGGTATGTATGAGTCCAAAATTGGGGTATCTTTAAAGCGAATGTATGGCTTATAGTCGCATAGGGATGTCTCGGGCTCAAAGTTCCAATAACGTAGACCCGTGATTAATAACCCCCCTCCCCCATCAACCCCCCCCTTAGCACCAGTATCCTTAGGGATCCAAGTACACAAATAATACCTACATTGGGGCCCAAAGTCTGTAAATATTACCTACATTGGGCTATTTGGATCCCCAGGGTATGTAATGGTGGCGGAATGGGTCAGAGGCGGCAGGAGTTGAAGTAGAAGTTGTGGCAGTCCTCGTTACAAGTAAGAATTTCCTAAAATTAGGGGTACCTTTTTGGGGGTCCCCATACTAAGGACTGGGTTTAGGGTTTAGGGTTTACCTACTATAAGCCCCTTGACCCTCCAAGAAAGCGATTCGGAAGGCGGCGTGGTGCTACTGGGCAAGGTCATCAGCCGCATTGCTTCTCAACATGCCCCTCATTCTTTGCCTTCTAGAATGTTTGCATATTGGGATAATCGAAAAGAAAATAGTACTACTATGGTATATTGGGGTTCTATTGGGATAATGGAAAAGAAAATGGAAACTACTATTTAGGGTTTGGGGTTCTATTTGCCTTCTAGAATGTTTGGAGCAAGGTTTAATCTTGTCTTGAGACAGGGGCTTGTCTGGGTTGCTGTTGAGAAACTTAAATTAAGTCACCTTATTATGGGTATGTACGAAGCAATAGGGTTTCCTTCTCATAGCAACTTAGTTTAAGTTTCTTAATAGCAACTCAGTCATTATGTATCCATAACAGGCTTGGACCTTAAATCAAGAGCCCCAGGCTAGCGCTTTTTAATAAGGAGGGTTGAGTTACCTCCATCCCCATACCAATGACCCGGCAGCTATCATATGACTTCAATGGGTCCTTACTTAGGAGGCTAGCTACAAGAGTCATTTATTTTCTTTGGCGACCAGGGCTTCAGGTTTAGGATTTAGGCCTTCTGGTGGGATCAAGGTTAGGTTACAGTACCCCTTAAGTAGATGGAATATGGCTTTGGGTATACCATAATATCCCCATATTCCCCATATTCTATCCACTTAAGGGGGACTATAGTCCTTTGGCATCATCCATAAGAAATGTGAGCTCAACCTGTTACCAGAGTATGAAATCTTCAACTCAGATTTGCTCCTCTCATAGGTCCAATTCCATGCCTCCGTAGCAGGCCCTGTGCAAATCCGAAAATGGCAACCCCTACCCCCGAAGCCCTAGACCCTAAACCCCTGAACTGCCCTAAACCCCAAAACTCTACACCCTAAACCTCTAAACCCTAACACTGAAACCCTAATCCCCAAGTGAGGCTGCAACTTGGTAGTCTTCCACAGGTTCTACCGAAACAGAACCTGCCAAGCAAAAGGCCAGCTGCGTTTAGGGTTTAGGTTTTAGGGGTTTAGGGTTTAGGGTGGGACCTGCTACACCCTAAACCTTAAACCCTAACACCTAAACCCTAACCCCCAAGTGAGGCTGCAACTTGGTAGTCTTCCACAGGTTCTACCGAAACAGCACCTGCCAAGCATTTTAGGGGTTTAGGGTTTAGGGTGGGACCCTGAAACCCTACCCTAGGGCTCCAGCTACGTAAATAATGGGAACTGGGTTCTGTATACCCTATAGTTACATAGCCACCATAACCCAAAGGCTCTAAGGAATCATAATAAAAGGCTTTTGGGCCCAAAGACCATACTAAAAAGACTTTATGGCTATGTTGAGCCTTACGGTAATACCCTAGACAAACTCCCACGCACACACCCTGAACGCGAACCTCCAAACCACAAACCCCAAATCCAAAAGACTTGGGTGCTAGAGAGGCCTGCAGGTCAATCGTGCAGATCTGATGCTAGGGAGTACTGGACTACATTCTTGCTCTTCGAGAATACCTCTCCCCCTGATGAAGCCTCATTAGCCTCTCAAATCCTGTAGGTACCTTTGGGGGATAAGTATGTAAAAGCTAGGTAATGAGAGTGCACCATATTCGCACGCCGTCAAAAGTTCTCACTCTGGATTCGAGCACGATTAGGGTTTATTAGGGAAGGCCTATGCGGAATCCATATGAAACCCCTAACCCTAAGCAGGGCCCATAGGAGCTACAACCACTATTTCCCCAGATAACTAATCCCAAAGGGTCCATGTAGTTATATGGTATATACTTGGGCTTTAAAGTGGGTATATGGGAACCCCTTTGGGCCCTAAGTATATACCATATACCTACATGGACCATTTGGGAATGGGGGGACTATACTAAACTCCCTAGGTCAACCTTGATGGTCGCTTGGTCAGCGTGAAATTAACAGTAGCTCATGTCAAGACACTTCGGGAAACCTTGTGTCAACCCCTCGCCCAGTAACGGGTACCACAAAGGACTATTGTAGTTATACTAAGGCAACTCAGTATTGAGGGGCTATTACCGTATTGGGGATTGACCCAAGTGAAGCCTTCAAAAATATTTGTAGGGGGTTTTTTGGCATGGGGCCCGCTTCCCCAACCCTAAACCCCCTAAGTAATAGTAGTACTAAGAACAATAGTGAAGGTAAGGATACGGGTAAGAGACATCATGAGATATTATTCGCCGAGGCATCCAGCCTCAGGGCGTTCAGATCCCTTAAACCTTGGCCGGACCTCAGCCCCC
>CAJNIZ010047165.1:18845-37279 GCA_905231905.1 Symbiodinium pilosum | reverse complement strand
GGATTATATTGGGGTTACATAGGGATAATGGAAAAGAAAATGGAAGCTACTTTTTAGGGTTTAGGGTTTAGGGAGGTTTAGGGTTTAGTGTTATATTGGGGTTATATGGGGCTTTATAGGGGTTATAGGGTACCCTTACAGGGGGATATACGGAGTGTATATAGGGCTTAGGGTTTAGGGATTAGGGTTACGTAGGGATTACATAGGGATAATGGAAAAGAACATGGAAACTTCTATAGGGTTTAGGGTTATATTGGGGTTATATAGGGATAGTGGAAAAGAACATGGAAACTTCTATAGGGTGTAGGTTACGGGTTATATTGGGGTTATGTAGGGATAGTGGAAAAGAAAATGGAAACTACTATTTAGGGTTTAGGGTTTAATGTAGACCCATGATTAATAAACCCCCTCTTTTTAAGGACCTATAGATATTAGGATCCCTATTATAATCCCTATCAAAGGGAGCGGGTTTATTAATCATGGGTCTGGGTTCCCCCCAAACGATAAAATCCTTGCATTTTAACTTAAGTGTACAAAACATAAGGGCATACCGTGCAACGAGGGCTTCCTGGCAACGTCCTTGCATCTAGCCTTTTCCGCAGGGGCACCAAACACCAAGCAGCATAGTTGCTAAATAGCCCTGTGGTCAATATTTCCATTTTCGCAGGATTTGATGCCCCAATCACAGTGCGCCCTTGCGATCCGTCTGATATCCTGTGTCGAACCAACGTAAGATACAACATGGAGTCCCCAAGCAATTCCCTAAGGGACCCAAGCAAAAGCGTTTTGGGGACCAAATACTAGAATATTGATGGTATTTGGGCCCTAAAACCCTATTATTTGGGTCCAATACACCCTATATAGTCCGCATGTATCCCTATATATGCCCCTTCAACCCCTTCAAACCTTTAAAGGGACCCTACTATTTGGGTCCTTGGACCCTTACGGAATGTAGAAGGAATTTACACGGGATCCCCAGGGCACGCCGCGATGGAGTGATCTTCTTCAAGGAGGTTTAAGGGTTTAGGGTTTACTTCTAACCAGTAAATCCAAAACCTCAAGGGCACCCAACAACGCAACGAGCCTCAGTAGAGGCAATTCCATCTACAAAAGTAAACCGCAATGTCTTCTACAGCTGGGAGTGGGGCCTCATTAGGGTTTAGGATATTTGTTAAAAGGGCCCCCTTAGTTCCCTTGTAGGGAATTCTAAGGGTACATAGGGGTCAATCGGGTTTTGCAAGGAGTTTTAAGGGTAGACAAATGTATACAGGGATTCATGGCGTTCGAATCTAGGGATTTGGTGTGGAGAAGCTGGTCCAAATTGTGGCACCTTTTTCAAATCGAACTATACTAGGGCCCACAGCCTTCACAATGTTCCATATGGGGCTTGCTTCGGGGTTTGCTTTTAGAAGCTCACAAAGCATCAAACAATTGATGCCCGAAAAGAAGAGGCTATTCTACCAACATCGCAACCCTCACCAATCGCAAGTTAACCCCCCGATATCTATTCCCGTCAGTAGATGGGCATTGCTTGCTGGGGCTCGTCTCCTTGAAGCTCAAGCGGAGCCACGAGAAGCATCAGAAAGAAGAGGATTTTGGTCAATGATCGAGAATGAAATTCCCTAGAAGCCCAGGTACCCATATAGTAGGTCCTTGGGTTACAGATAGTATATAATTATATAGGGTCTTAAGGACAGGAACCCAATATATTGGTAACTGGGCTTCTAGGGATTGATAAGAACATGCAAGTGAAATGGAAGCTGGTTCTTGTTGACACCCGTACCCCGCAACCCAAAGGCGCCTTCCGCGGATGTAGCCTGAGAGACCACCTTGGTTGCATGCTTCCTAACAAAGATGACAAACCTTCCCAAAATAGGGGAACCCCAATATAGACCCCAAAATGCTACAGTCCTTATTATTGGGACTCCAAAATGATACACCTAGGCCTGGGGTGTTGAACACGACAGCAGAATCAAGCTGAGAGCATTTAGGCTTAGGGGTTTTTCCATCTTTGTAACAGAACCCCAAGGGTCCAAGGACCTAAATAACAGGGTATTAGTCCCAAAATACTATACTATTCTTGGTATTTGTGCCAAAACCCTGTTATTTGGGTCCTTGGCCTCTTAGGGTAGCAGAAGTCAACAGTGGCAATAACACAAATGGTGCCATCAGGCTTGGTGTACTCGCACTATCGTGACCATATACTGAGCTAGTAGTGCCGAGAAGAATTTTCGGAAGTTGCAGCCCACATGCAAACCACGTTGCCACACACCAGGCAAACTTACATAGGCACATGCTTTTGTGAAAGCTGCTCTCTGGAAAATTCAGATCCAAATGAATCTCAACAACATGAAAGCAGCTTTGACGAAGACATTTACGGCAACGGCGCCTTAAGCCCTTCAGCTCATTCCAGGGCATGGGGCCGAATCCGCAGAACCGCCTTCTTGCCCTAGGTCTAAGCCCAATTTCTGTAGCCCTACCCTAAACCCTAAACCCCTAAACCCTAAGCTCATAAATTGCAAACCAGAACCTGCAGCCTTGACGTTGACACCAAACCATCAGCATGAAAAAACCATTCGTACTCTTAGTATTGCAACGGTTATCATCATGACCGTCGTTTCTCTTTCTCTTACTCTTACTCTGACCATTACTTGTAGTATTACTATTCCTGTTGCTCATGAACCATGCCCCTAAGCTTCATTCCTAAACCTCCACACCCAGAACACCCACATACAGGGCTGCCCTTAGGGCAGTTATAGGGGTTGAGGGTTCATTTACGGTTTAGGGTTCAGGGCGAAGGGAGAACCACACGAGGCTTCGCAGCAACCCAGCCCCAAAATCGCTAAACCACTAACTCCTAAACCTCTGCAGCCTAAACCCTAGCAAACGAACCCTAACCCCAAAACCTCCAACGGTTAACCCTAAACAAGAAGGCCCAAGCCTTGAACACAAACTAGAACATCTTGAACCTCTACACCCTTAAGCGCAAATCCTACACCAAAAGTCTAAAGCCCCCTGCACACACTTATGCACACTTAATCCCAACCTAGTCCCTATGTAACCCCTATGCAAGCCATTACAAGCCCTTCAAAGAGGCCCTACCCTATATCCCAAGCCTTGGATATTGTCCCGACTCACTAACAGTTGGATCTTATCTATCTTCTTTATCAAAATATAGCCATTAGATATTACCCCTGTTATAGACTGTTAGTCAGTGATGGCAGTAGCAACCCTAAACCCTAAACCTTAAACCCTAAACCTTAAACCCTAAACCTTAAACCCTAAACCTGAAATCCTTAAACCTTACACCCCCCTGAACCTTAAACCCTATACCCTAAATCCTAAAACCCTAAACACTAAACCCCTTCAAAAAGGACCCTAGCCGCATGCTCATCAGGAGCAGCCCAAGGCCCACGAGCCGCGGAGCTGAAGGGCCAAGCAGCAAAGCCTTGAGCTCCAGGTCTTTGGGTTTAGGGTTTAGGGTTTCAGGCTTTCAGGCTTTCAAGGTTTAGGGTTTAGGGCTTCAGGCTTTCAAGGTTTAGGGTTTAGGGTTTCAGGCTTTCAGGGTTTAGGGTTTAAGGGTTTGAAGCTTTAGGGTTTAAGGCTTTTAAGCTTTGGGGTCTGGGGCTTAGGGCTTAGGAGTTGGGGAAGACTTCTTGGTGTTTCATTCGAAGGGAACAAAAAGCGGCCCCGGGTTTAGGGTTTCGAGCACCTGGGACATGAAATGTCATTGGCAGGGGGGGGGGTTATAGGAAACCTAAAGCACTAAACCCTGAGCTCTAAGCCCTATATAAACCCTGTAGATCCCTATGTAAACCCTATAACTCTATAACCCCCTTAAAAAGTAGCTTTGGTTTTTGGAAACCCCCAGCGTTGACCTGCTAATTCTGGTAGAAGCAAGGAACGAAAAAAGAACGTGGACCATGATAGACTGGGGATGATCTAGGGTTTAGGGTCTAGAGGCTTAGGGTCTAGGGTCTTCTATAAGGATCCCTTCCTTCGCCCCTTGCCAACCAGAGTTAGATCTTAAGTGTCCCTGTAAACCTCCGGTTACCACTTCGTTGTTCGTTGTCTTTTCTGTTTGATCGTCCATTATTGGCGTGATATACCTATCCGTTCCTACATTCCCAGCTATGAACCAGCCTCCTGCAAGCATACGGCCGAGCGAATATTTTGGAGCTTTTAGGGTTTAGGGCTTGGGGTTCTGCATTCGCTCTTGGTCATTTTAGTATGGGAAAGATTTCAACAATGACTCTGTTCAGGTTTTGACAATAGAGTGCAGTATTTCCGGTAAAGGGCTTAGGGCTTAGGACTTTGGGTAGAGGTTGTGGGCTTGTAAGTGTTTCTACGTCGTCTTGCCATGTATTGCTCAATCATCAGCCGCGCCACGGAAACTACTCCCCTAAAGACTCAGCCTCAGGCGATCAACCATATTGCTGCTGACTTTCAGAGCCCCTAAACCCTAAACCCTGAACCCTAAACCCTATATGAGCCACTGTCTAAACTCCTAGTATCCCCCTTAATAACCCCTATAAGAGTCCCCTATATAATCCCCTATATAACCCCCCTTTAAGGAGTTTAGACTATGGCTCATATACAGCATGGACCACCTTGCTGTTTGCTGGTAGCGAATGGAGGCGGGGGATCCCTAATGATATTAGCCCAGAGGAAATACACGGATTATCATGTCCATGCTGTTCAATTCTTGAGCTCCCTACTAGCAACCAGCAAGAAAATCCTGAATGTTGAACTCTATACATCCCCAAACAACCTCTGTATAATTGCTAGATGCTCTGTTCAAATGGCACCCCTTTCAAACAGAAGTGTGGACTCCACTGAACATCCCAGTGTCAATTTCTCGTATAGTGAAACCAGACCCTTGACTACTCAAAGGTCAATCCCCACCAGGGGGGTTTGGGCTGCCGGTTCTTTAAAAGTGTTTGGAAGGATCTATAGAGGATTAAAGAGATGTGTGTACATAAAGCGCAGACCCTAAAACCTGAACCCTAAACTGCATATGCATGCATGCATGCATATATGTATATGTATACGTATATGCATAATATATATATATATACACATACACATTTATGTACGGATTGTCTGTTTAGGGTCCGAAAGCCCTTGAGCCTGACCTATGTGGGGTATGATGCTGTTTCACAATGGTTGCAAAATAAGGGCTAAGGGTTTAGGGCTTAGGGTTTAGGATTTAGGACTTTTAGGGTTTAGGATTTAGGGCTTGCGGTTTAGCATTTAGGGTTTAGGATTCAGGATATAAAGGATTTAGGGGTTGGGATTTGGGGTTTAGGATTTAGGGTTTAGGGCTGATGGTAATGAAGAGACTCCTTGCTGGGATACAAGTAAAGGGGTACTGCGGGGCTTGTTAGATCCACTTGCCCTTGCAAGGCCTGAAATCCGTATTTCAGAGTCGGTGCAATATGTTGCAGGTGATCGCGCATAAGAAGAGGGAAACATAGAGAAGCCGGTTACCGTAAAGCCTAAAGACCGAGAAGCTACAGCGAGCGCCAACTTCGTGACAAACGCCATCGTTGAGTTCCGGGTTCACCGAACCCGGCGGCCAGAGGTGGGTGCCAGTTTGGCACCCGGGTCGTAGTGCAGTTTGATTTGAAGGGGTGTTGTGGCTACTCTTAGCACTACTCATATAAGCTATAGTCTAGACTCCTAGTATCCCCCTTAATATCTCCTATAATCGTCCCCTATATAATCCCCTATATAACCCCCCTTTAAGGAGTTTAGACTATAGCTTATATGATACTCGTAATAGGAAGGCTGCGGTCTAATAATTCTGCTTCTTGATGCTGTAGGAACATGCTTCTTCGTTTCTTCCTTTGGTTCTTCTGCGGCTGAGGACAGTGACGGCGCATGTCCAAGCTTGGAAGGCCGAGGTGAGCTGCTTGCTACGGAAGGGCCTTTTGGGCTTTACAACGGCTATCATCCAAGGTCGGAGGTATGGGCCCCTAATATGGGCCCTTAGGCCCTTTATGGGGATTCTAGGCATCCTTGAGGGTACATATGGGGTATATAGCAGTTATATGAGGATCCCAGGGTTAAGGGCCCATACTAGGGGCCCATTGTTTCAACCTTAGATATGAAGGGATTACCTACATAGGGAGCATATCGGGCTAAGAGCTTAGGGATACAAAATGATGGATAATGAAATGAGACATAACATGATAACCGGGGTTATATAATGGCTACGTAATGGGCTGAGGAACTTAGATTAGGTTGCTGTTTTCTGGCCACATACACATGGCAGAGAATAATGTTCGATAATTGTGACTTGGTTTAGCTTCCTTAACAGCAACACAATTTTGAGGGGATCCCCATGTGATATGAGTGTTATGCATGAATACATGTACTCATACAAGAGAACATGTGCATGTACATATATAGCCCTAATATATAGCCCTAAAGCCTAACCCCATATCCCTATGCCTACGGTTGGCCGTACACACTTTTAGAAATAGGTGTGCGCATCTATGCTATCCCGAAAAAGAAGAACCCCAATATAGATCCCAAAACATTATCACCCATTAAAGGAGACCCCCAAGAAAATTCCTAAGAAAACGGAAAACCCCCAAAAAACATCCTTTTATAACCCCTATAACCCCTTTGTAACCCAATTTTGGGAAACCCCACATTTATATATATATATGTATGAACCATAATCTAAACTCCTATCATCCCCCTTACTAACCCCCTATAGTAGTCCCCTATAAAAAAAAAAAATATATATATATATATACAAATACAGATCTTGAGGGCGCAGCCCGAGGTTCACCTACAAGGAGGTTGACGAATGTTTGGTCCCGCTTTGGGTACACTACTTTGATTTTAAGGTTTTAAGGTTAGGGGTCTAGGGTTGAGGGGGTTAGGGTTTGGTGGTTTAGGAATTTGGGGTTTAGGGATTTGGGGTGAAGGGGATCAAATATGCACTGCGATTTTACAACTGATAGACACTCCCAGCAGTCATTTTAGTGTCGGTGTTCGCTACCATTTGGTTCTCCAGTATTAGGTGAATGCTCGCCTTAAACGTGTATTATCCAAGCCCGTACATGACCCGTATTTCCCAAAATTCTGCACTAACCCCAAACCGTATATCCCCCTTGTAGAACCAGCCTAAAGCATATGTCGTGCTACACGAATATGTTATGTCCTGGGCTTGTGTCACCGCAGTGGGAGCATGTTTTTTGAGGACCAGATCTTGGTGCTTTTGATAGCCGGGTCCTTACTGATTAGATAACTATGTAATTGAGTCGTGCTGTCTGGTGGTTGAACCAATTAAGATAATATTCTGCATGCAAAATACTATATCCAAAAGAGATATGATGTTCCTCTATACTGGGGTGCCCTCGTATCTCCAAATAAACTACTACTTAGTTAGGATTTCTGAATTGGGGCATGGGGTCTGGGGTTTAGGGTAAGGCCCTGCAGTCACGTAACTGTAATTGTAATGCCCATAAACTACAGACACTGGGACCTGCATCCCAACTTATCCCTCTACTAACCAGCGTGGAGCGAACTCCTTAAAACTAAACCCTGTACCTTAAGAACGCCTATCCGTCCTCTCAAGACCCTCAAACACATGTGAAGATTTCTTACGTTGTGAAGCGGCGAAAGGATCCCAAAGCATTCTTCGGTAACAACCGAGTCAGTTTAGGGTCTAAGGTTCCTGAAACAGGGGTTATAACGTTGCGGATAATGACATGCATACCATAGTAGATGATAATGTAGACCCGTAAATAACCCACCCCCCTTCAAGGGCCTTCGGCCTTCATATTAGGAACCGGTTGTAATCCCCGTTAGGGGCCTACATTATGTGACGCGTCTAGGAAGACGATGCCAAAGGAACCCTCTGCCATGCAAGTAGGAGCTGGTCACAGCTTTCAAAGCACATACTCAGACCCCTGGGCAGGATCTAGAATGCACAACCCAAATATGTATACTACTAGTGGGTAGGTTTTTAAGAAGCCTCGAAGGGGATCTACTTTACAGGTCCTCCCAAGGGATCAAGGTAGTTGACTTGCATGAACAATAAAGTAGACCCATGATTAGTAACCTCATTCCCCTTAAAAAGGATTAAGATGAGGATCCTAATATAAAGCTACCAAGACTGGTGTTTAGGGCTCCAGGTTTAAAGTTTAGGGTTTAACGTTTAAGGTATTCGTGTTGATGGTGAAAATTCGCTGCAAATTTCACGACATCCCAGAAAAAATGAGTTCTTTGAGAAGTGTCCCCTAAACACTACATTAATCCTAAACTCATGGTTTGCCCTGCTTACCCCCCTAGGTTCCCCCTTACTTTCTCTTTATGATGCTTAGCTATCCTAAAATGACCTTAGTTGAGGGGGAACCTAGCGTGGAAGTAGTACAGTGGGGTTTTTTAAGAGAACCCACCATAAACTCTTGAAGGAGCCATCGCTTGAAGCTTCCATCGTTCCGCTTGTCCGCGGAGTACGGGCTCAGGTGACTTGCCTAAGCTCACACCCAGAACCCTGAAGCCCAGGCTCAAAGCCTCCAAAAGGATCTTAAGGGTTTAGGGTTTAGGGGTTTAGGGTTTAGGGGTTTAGGGTTTAGGGTAGAGGATCTTAAGATTAGATTTCCCGGCAAAATGTGGGAAATTACTCAACCCTACACAATACACCCTACACCCTGAACCCTACATCCTAGGCCCTTAGCCCTGCACCTTAAAGCCTGCGCCATAAAGCCTAAACCGTAAACCTCACACCTTCATAGACCCCAAACCCATTGCATTCAGAAATATTTCCAGATCCTTCCTAAATTGGAAAGAGATCCCGTGTCTCCCCATAAAACCCTCCCCCTAAACCCTAAACCCTCAAACCCCTAAACCCACATACCTCAAGCCTGACCCCTGAAGCCGCCAAGCATACTCGCCATTGTAACCGACCACTAACCACATTGATTACGGGCTTCGGGGCTTTCATTAATGGGGTAAACCCTAAAACCTAACCCCTAAATACATATATATATACCCTATATATATATGTATAGATTCTAAACCCTGACGCCTAAATAACTACATACATATGAATATACGCAAATTCGTTAGCTATAAGACCTTGCATCCCCCGGACCCCTAAACCCGAAGCCCCAAACTCCTAGATCCTATAACCCTGTAATAGAATATAGGGCTCATGTTGGGGTTATGTGGGGATAATGGAAAAGAAAATGGAAACTACTCTAATGGGTTTAGGGTTTAGGATTTATAGTCCCCCTTAAGTAAGTGGAATCTGGGGTATATGGGGATCTTATTATACCGAAAGCCATATTCTATCTACTTAAGGGGGACTATGACCCTAGACCCTGAAACCCTAAAACCCTCAACCCTGCACCCCTAAACCCTTGTACCGGTAGCAGCTAAGATCCGTGTGCCCAACCCAAAGGTCCAGCCCTAAATCGCCCGAGAAACACCTAGCGTGGAGCCTAAATGATTAATGGATTTAGGGTTTAGGGTTGTAGGGCATACAGCATAGGGTTTAGGATATAGGGTTTAGAAACATAAGGGCTTAGGGGGTATCATCCGCATGATGGAGACTCACATGGAAAAGCACATGGGGCATGACATGGAATCTGGGTTTACGTGAGGTTTATGGACATTATGTAACGTGGAGGTCTATGTAATAGTAGAAAATGTCCATACAAGGGACCTAGGAACACAAGACTGGCAGTTATCTGGTAGTTTCCATAAATTAGAGGACTCAAACACCAGTATTCCATGATCTTCATTTTGGAGACCCCAAATGGTATCCCTCATGTGTTGATACACCATTCGTGTTTTGTTCGACTCGCTTCCCATGTCATTGTCCATTCTCTTTTCCATGTGATTCTTCATTGCTAGTAAGCCCTAAACCCTATATAACAATTTCCATTAACTTTTCCACATCCCAATGCAATCCCTACATAACCCTAACCCCTAATCCCTAAACCCTAAGCCCTATATACACTCCCTATATCCCCCTTTAAGGGTACCCTATAACCCCTAAGCCCTAAACCCTCTACATTATCCCAAGGCAAGGCACTCGAACTGTCGAGTTAAAGCGCTGGCCAAACTGCGAGGAAAGCTCGCTAAGCTCCTGTCATCCCGAGGTTACGTGAGGCTCCACACGGGTTAGGGTTTAGGGTTTATTGTTTAAGGTTTAGGGTTTAAGGTTTAGGGTTTAGTAAACAATAACCCTAAAACATAATGCTTAGGGTTATACAATCCAGGGTTAGGACTGTAGGGTTATAGGCCGTCATCTCAGAGTTACGTAAGGCTCTCTGAAACGTAAAGTTTTAGGGTTTGGATTTGTAGGATTTAGGGTGATAGGGTTTAGTGGTTAAATAGGGGCATGAGGAGAATCAAATACGGAGTAATTTAATGTATGTAAAGTTAAGGTCCCTAACCCCTCCCAGGATCTGAGGAATAAATTGCCTAGGACAGGTTGGGAAAAACGTAAGAGCTATATAGGGATCATTATGGAATATTATATATACAAATATCTGGGATCAGATTTCTAGATCCTCCCAGAGGTCTGGGCAAAGTTCGGAGGTTGAAAAAGATCTTCAACATACACATACATATGGGGGGGGTGTCCAATACTCCTTCTTGCGAAGGCAACCCTTTCGCCCTTTTCGCGGACCTTTGGTGCGCTTTCGCGCGCAACATTTTGGAGACTTGCAACAATCATTGCTATCTGCCTACAAGAAAAAGTGTTCGGAGTTACCATGAGCCTGGAGCTGTTGCGACCCCGTGTGCCGCCTTTTTGCGAAGCTTTTGCGCACACATGTTTTGCTTTATGTGTCCCCACGTTAATATTTTCACACATGGGTTTTGGACGGCCCTCACATGTGAATCTTTTGTGTAGGTATACAGATGTAAAGGAGTTCATGTGCATGTGTGCATGTATGTACGTCAAATTTTTTTGTACACGACTACTCGCGCTAGGCCAAGGAAAGGCGCCAAAAACTGCCGCCAACTGCAACATGTACCCATTGTTTCAAGAAGCTTCGCAGGAGAGCGCTGCTAGTGGGTGATTTTGAAATATATCGAACAAATGTGAATAACCTCTTTGTGAGAAGTTTATAACATAACACTTGCCACACACACCGGCAAACTACAGACCCACAACTTATGAAGGATCGGAACACAATCTCACGGCTTCTCTAAGGCGGCGATGGACATGGCTGACAAAACTGAAATGAAATTGACAAGAATTCTGCTGATTGCAACAAATAAGAGAATGTATTCGCAACACACATTGCAACCCAAAGGCAAAGATTGAATGCCCTGTTGCTATTCAAAACAAATTGCTACGTACTGGACCAGGATTGCACACACCCATGAGTTCTAAAATCCAAGCCGGGAACTTCAAACCTTTAACCCAAAGCCCTATAAACCCTCCCCTTAGACGACAACGGCATAAACGGCGAAATCTGTCCAGCCCTACCTATCCTGGCATCAAGCAGTGGTCATGGCAGAGTCATGCATGGCACTTCTATGTGAACTAGAATCTAAACTCCTAGTGTACCCTTTAAAAACCTTACGTACTACCCTCCTATATAGCCGACAATATCTTCTTCTTTGAGCAAACATGTGGTCGACAGGACACCCATTTGCGGGGTCGGGCCTCCTGCTTGTAACGTGGATCTCAAGTGAGCCATTGTCCAAACTCCTCGTGTCCCTTTAATATCCCGGATTGTGCTCTCCTACACAATCGCCCCTATAAGGAGTTCAGACCATAGCTGCAGCTGTTTACAAATGGTTAAGGAAAAGCGTAGGGCTGTCCAGTAAGATGTAGGCGTGGGATTCATACGTATCATTATGCAATTAGGAGCGCCACCTCGTATGGCAAGGATGCGTTGACGCCTTTAACGCTACACCGGTATACCCATTTACGGCTGCGGAACTTGCGCAAAAAGCTACTAGGCTCAATGATTTGAGGGAATCTCCTTCGCTCGTGGGCTTTACCAATGCTGTATACTCACAATTGCAAGATCTGCGGCGGAGCACGGATGATTTGTGAGAACGGTCACGCACTGTTCGTGCAGTACTTTTTCGTCCTGGGATAAGTTTTTTTACGCTAACTTTCCAAATCAGGCACCTCAATACTATCGACGCCTGGGGCCATCAAAACCTTACAAGATGAATGGATACCAAGGCCTCCTACTGTTCCAGAGGAACGAATGGAAGAACATAGCCTCTAGCAGCCCTCCCATAAGTTTGTAACACAGTAGCTCATCATTGAACCACGCCCCCAGGCGGAAAAATGTCCTTTTCAACACGGGGAGGCTAAGATGAAGGGTGCTGTAAACATCTGGAGACTAGGACTGCCTTAAGATCATCCATTATTTTTCATCATCATTACTATTATTACTATTATTACAATATTACCAATATTACTTTCATTACTATTAGTCTATTCTTGCTTTTATTACGATGATTAATATTGATACTGTTATTACAGTTACTGTCACTTTTGTTTTTTTTGGCTATTCTGGATCCTCCACACCGGAATCCTAAACCCTAAGCTCCGGAAGGCTGCAGCCTAAACCCCTTGACCTTTCACAGCCGAACCCTGTACCCTGCATCGCACCGATGCGAACGGAATCCCAGTCAACACATGCCAAGACCGCAATTTGCCGAGCTTTCATGAGGCAAGCCACCTTAGAAGCAATGACCCAATTTAGGCGGACTATGGGGATCTATCGTGTTAACGGTGTATGTTCCCAAAAAATCCAGGGGTGGGGAGAGCCGGGGCCTTTGTTTTCAACCCTACCTGGACATCCCAGAGGCCTATGGGAATAACTGCTAACCCAAAATAACGGGCATAGGGGCCATTATTGAGAGGTCTAGGTAATCCCTACACCCTGAATCCAGAACTATCCAGAACTATTGGGTCAGGAAAGGTGGGGCTCCTATAGAAGTTACGCAGGAAATGGTTTAGGTTTGGGGGTTAACTTACAGGGAGGGACCCCCGAAGCTATGAGCGGTTTATAAGGGAAAGGGGCTGGGAGGCAAAAACACATAACGTGTATGGGATTTATGAGTATAGTTATGTACGTCCTAGGCATCACCTGGCAGGAGCGTTTGGAGCGTTTGAAGAAACTGGGGGCCGGCTTTGTTAGGATTCCCTAGACCCCTACGGGGTGGTGCCCCGTAGTCACACAATTATACTTATAAGTCCCATAACTGTAATTAATGGACTTATAACTATACTTATCCCCGTTATAAGTTACTAAAAACCCAAGTTATAACTTAGGGACCCCACCTTGTACATAGGACAACCAGCAAGCCAAGCAGCAATCTCATCAACTAGCTCCGCCTCCCCATAAGCCCCGCAGCAGGCCTAGCAAGGGGCAAGTGTTTGGGGCTTAGGGTTTAGGGGTTTAGGGGGTTCGGATCTAGGGTGGAGGGTTTAGTGTTTGCTGTGATGTTAGGTGGAGCATGCAAAAGACGAGCTGCAGTGTGACGTCGAATGCATCGCTGCTTGCGAGGTGCTGCAATGGCCTGACTGTGGAAGGCCATCTAACACATTCACCCGCCCCACGCCGTATGAGGCGGGCAAGCCACCCAAGCCCACTCCTTTGATGGTTTAGGACCTAACTCGAATGAGTCCATCTTGCTGCAAAACACAAATGCCTGATTATTCTATGCTGGCGTTTCTCAAGAGATCTTAGAGGCTTATGGCTGACAGCCTTAAACCAGGGCTTGAGTATGGCTTTTGAAGGTGATAACTTAAAATTGGAAGGCTGGAGAAGGCCCTGGAGGCTCCTGAGGCGGTCCAGGATCCCCCCCCAGGAAGGCCCCTGGAAAAACCCAGCCAGCCACGACAAGAGTCATGGGCTTGGGGCCTAGGTTGATGACTTGATCAAGGCAACCAGGCCTGGTTGCGCAACCAGTGCTGGTTGCAAGGAGAACTCCTTCCGGTTCCGGGTTTGACGTGGGTACTACCGGAACTGTGGCTGTGCTGAGGAGGGGCTAGGTAGGTCAAGCTGTCGCCATCGCAGGCGACGGGCTTAGGCGCCGCCCACCATCGTAGGTGGGTGGCCTGCGCCTTGAGTTATTTAGGGTTTTGGGTTTTATTGTTTGGGGTTTGGGGTTTGATTAGGGTTCATTGGTTCAAGGTTTGAAGGTCTGGGGTTCAGCGCTTGGGGTTTAGGGTTCCTTGAAAAATACAGCGTGTGACATCGTCTGCAAGTTCTCAAGTTTTGGGCTACTGGGTCTAGAGCATTTGGCGGAAGAAGCGCCTAGGATTTGACAGCCTCGAGGTTAGGGACTCAGTTCAGCGCCCTCAACCCTAAACCCGAAATCCTGGGTTGTTTTAAGGTTAATTAGGGTTTGACATCAGTCTACACTTATCGATGACCTCGTCACCATCACCCGCCTCTATCCTACCTCCCCCAAGGTTCCCCAGTAGTCAGGGTCAGCTAAGGTCAAGAAAGGAGTTGCAACTTAGGCTATTAATGGGCACATTGGGGGATGAGTAGGGTTACAGGTCCCAAACAAATTCTCTACGGAAATGAATGCGAATGGCTACGACTGAGAAGATGATGTGGAGGTCTGTGTACCCTTGACCACATACTAGGACTTTGGGACTATACCATTGACAGCTATGCAGGCTTCTACACTAACCCATATTAACCCTAACTCCTAAAGCCTAGCCCCTAAACATGCCCAAGAATACCACCACAGCGTCATTTTTTCAGTTTCATGTTCCATTTGACTGTCGATTATTGGGGTCCCGTAGAATATCACTGTGGTCCCTTGCCTAGCCCTATTGGGGCAACCGCTAATCGTACTGGTTCTTAATTAGTAGGAAATAAGGGAATACATTATATAGCGACAATACTCCCTTATTCCCTACTGCGAGCAGGTAAGTAAACAAAGGAGACAAACCAACCAAGTTCCTTAAATGATCCATAGTCTAAACTCCAAGTATCCCCCTCAATAACCCTATAGTGGTCCCGTATACAATCTCTTATAGACTACCCCTTAAATAGTTTAGACCCTACACCCTAAACCTAAATCCTGAACCCTAAACCCCATGATATCCCCTATATAACCCCCTCTACGGAGTTTAGACCCTAAACCCTAAACCCTAAGTGGCGTCTCAGTAGGTTCCTGTTGGCGGCTGCTCAGGCTCTGTAGAGGGAACTTGTCCGGTCTAGGGGCCCATGGTTAGGACCTGGGATAAACCCGAACAGAAAACCTAAGCCCTAAGCCTCAAACTCTAAGCCCTAAGCCCCATGCCCCGAGGCCCTAGTCCCTAAACCCTAAGCCCTAAATCCTAAACCCTGAGCCCTAAGCCCTAAACCTCAAACCCCAAACCCCAAGCCCTAAACCTCAAACCCCAAACCCCTTGAGCTTAGGTTTGGGGGGCCGAGAAATCCCGAAGC
Source organism: Symbiodinium pilosum (assembly GCA_905231905.1). Taxonomy (NCBI): domain Eukaryota; class Dinophyceae; order Suessiales; family Symbiodiniaceae; genus Symbiodinium; species Symbiodinium pilosum. The sequence goes on along the minus strand of CAJNIZ010047165.1, from coordinate 21,863 downwards.
GCGAGCCTCTGGCCAGGGCATCCCACCTCCCAAGGAAAGTTTGAGGTTTAGGGGTTTAGGGTTTTAGGGTTTAGGGTTTTAGGGTTTTCCTGCTGGCTGTTAGTTTGGAAATAGGGACGGAGAAGAGAATGGAACCTGCTATGGTTTTTTGGTGGTTTTATAGGGGCTTCTAGGCGGATTCGTTCCTCCATTCTTAACCTTAACCTGGGCCTTGAATCCTGGCCTTGTGTCTTTTGCGGGCTTCAGGTCTGGTAGTTCCCCTAAATAGAGGGACCCCAACGTAGACCCCAAATCTTATTATTTGGACACACCCCCAAGAATAGTATCCCTAGCTTTGGAAAACCCTAAACCCTCTGTATCCCTATATACCCTTATAGATCGGAAACCCTACAGCCCTCTATATCCCTATATACCCTATAGAACCCTGATAACCTCCTTTAAAGGGACCCCGATTTTGGAAACGCCGCCACTACGAGTAGGGAAGAGGGCCCAGCTTGTGGCACAGATAGAAATTCTCCATATTTCCCCGCATACACTGCAAAGGGTCCCTTTAAAGGAGACGTAGGGATTATGTAAGGGCTCTACAAGGGCTATAGAGGCTTCTATAAGGATATTTTGGAATTCCCAGAACCCCAGGTTCCCCACCAGTAACCCCTTCACGGTAAGGGTACTCTTTAGCTAATTTTCAGCTTTAATTGGGAGACACCAAAATAATAATCAAAAAAAGGAAAAACAGGATACTACTGGAAGACCTAGAAATGAAAGTTTCTTTCATATTTCAGGTGACACACTTGGGGCTTCTTCAACTGGAGAGCTGCAGGAAGACAGATGTCCCTTATAGATCTACAGGTACTCTAAACAATTGCCCCAGAGGACCTTCAGATCAATGCAGATATCACCTAGCCCTATTAACCCCTGAATATTGTCATTCCGGTTCAGCTTTCCTTTCCATTTGATTCTCCCTTGTTGGGCTGCAGACCACCTGAACCCTAGACCCAAAACCCCTAAACCCTAACAGATGGAGAGGGTACAAGGTGTCGGACTATGAGAAGCGTCGGCCTTCTGTCAGGGTACACACCTCATAGCTACCCGATTGTACCGGGTTGCAGGAGAAGTTTACATAGGCCTTAGGACGCAATGCTTGGTCTTGAAGAGCTGCCGGTCTTCTTGTCTAGCTACGTAGATCCTCTTGCCGATGTAGGCCATGACCGCTGAAAAAGAGAAGCTGCCTAGCCTTACACCTTCCCCCCCGCCCTATTTGGTCCGACCCTATTTGGTAATTAGTCTCCATAAATAAGGGACTCAAACAGAGACACAACAATCTCACATTTCCTCATTATGGTGACCCCCAAAAAATTCCCCTAGGTTTGGGAAGCCCTAAACCCTGTATATATATATATATATCCCTATTACATCTTACATCCCTATATACCCTCACGCAAACCCCCTTCAGAGGGACCCCCAATTTTGAATAGGTTTACGTCAAGTATGGTCTGCAAGCTTCTATCTTCAGGTGTAAGGCGTCGACTTATCTCCAGCATAGGGTTTGGGATTTAAAAGGGGGCGCAGGTCAATTTTTCCTACAGAATTTAATGGGGTCTATAGGGTTTGGGGTTTAGTAATTTGAGGACATGGGTGCCTTGTTAGGGACTACATTAGGGACTCTACCAAACTACAAAACTACAAGAGGGATCCCTATGTCCACTGTTAAGGGTTCCTTCAGCCTTGGTGTTGAAGCTAGCTCCTATAAGCCCCAGGAAACCCTGCTGGGGCCCAAAGCCCCAAGCCCCCACGAAGGCCTAACCTGAACCGCCCACCGTTACCTTACTCTTACTCTCTATCTGCCCTGGCACGGGCACTCTCCGCAACAAATGGGTTTCAGCTCTTGATTCGGGGGCCATAAAAAAACCCCTCAAGCCCTAAACCCCTAAACCCCTAAACCATAAACCCCTATTTTCTTGTTGTGTAGTCCCATCCTCAGGGCTCTGTAGTGGGCCAAATCCACTGCATCAACCGGTGGCATGGCGCCATAGCAAGCGCATGGAGGGTTTAGGGTTTGAACAGTATTTTGGGGTTATATAAGGACAAGGGAAAAGAACACGGAAACTACTTTAATGGGGCTTTATAAGGTTTAGGGTTTAGGGACTGGGATGAGGTCTCAGCGCTCAGGATAGGAGTGTTCATTTTTGTCATGTTGGGGGGCCTACCGTTTGCTGGCTGGAGGCCTCCTAACATTACCTACAGTGCTTTGAGCATGTTTCTGTACAGTTGGTGGCGCTGGTATCACAACAACCCTTCTGCCCATCTGTGGTCCCTGCGGCTAAGATTAAACTGCAGCTATGGGTCATCTCGTATCTAGGGACTTTAGGAGGGACCCCTATTAGGGACCCTTAATCCCACTACCATATACAACCGTTATATAGTCATGATATAACCCCTATATCCCTAGGTANNTAGGTAGTCCCCATATTAACCCCAAAGGCTACAAGGGTCCCTCTTTAGGGGTCCCTCCAAAAGGCCTTAGATTGTACGCAAGGGTGCCTATCAGGTATATCATGGGGTGCGGGCTCGGGTGGGTGGGCAACTAGGAGTTGAGAGGCGCTGGGGTTCCTGGGGATTCTCGCGGAGTGGGCTTGTCAAATTGTGAGAACATCTGGGAACCTTGTCATGCATGGAGGTTAATTATTGTTTTCTGGTTGCTAACTTGTGGAGGCTCTTTGCTCCGCGAGATTAAAAACCAGCTGCAGCAGGTCTCCATTTTCAAGGCAACATGCCTCTTAAACCACGCGCCTAAAATGATCACACCTCACATCTTTACAGGTGCTGATTTCGACCCCAAGAGAATAGGAAGACGTTTGCAAAAAGCATCCAGCCACATTTTTTCTCTCAGGTAAAAGGGGCACAGTACGATTCAGACCCTGAAACCTAAGAAGTGAACCCTAACGCCTGAATTGTGCGCTGGTTTTCAAGCTGGAGAACAGTCATGTTCCAACCTTCTGGCTTCCAGTAAATGGCTTT
>CAJNIZ010047165.1:6567-18747 GCA_905231905.1 Symbiodinium pilosum | reverse complement strand
ATACAATCCCTATTATCCCTTATAGTCACTATTACTGGGTGGGGGGTCCACCAAACCTATACCCATGACAGCTTTAAGGGTTGCGGGTGCAGGCCCAAACTCTGATTCAGCCTCTTCTCAATACCGAAGAAAAGTGTCTATGTGCTGAGTACTGCCCTCTCCCAGTAACAGTCTATATTAGGGGTCATATTAAGGGCTATGTATAACCCTATTATGATTCTTATCCAACTGTTAGTGAGGGGGGGCAGTACCCAATCTATGTGCGCGAGGACATGAGTCACATGAGTCCCAATCGCAAGCATGCAAACCATGGTACCCGAATACCCTTTAAAGGGGACTAAAGGTGTATGTAGGAGAAAAAATATATACATATGTTTATATATAACATATATGTATGGATGTATATATACGAAACAATGTGCGCGTGCATGAGTTGATGGATTCCAGGGAGTCAGAGACCGCTTCGACAATTCCAAACCCTACCCTATAGCTTCTGAATATACACATGTAGACGTATCAAGATGTGTAAGTATATGTATATACAGATATTAATGTAGGTAGGCATACGAATTTGCAGGCAAATAAGAAGATAGATGGATGTAGCTATTTATGGTGATGTACAAATACCTGGGTGTTTCCCAAAATTACGTGCACCTTTTCGGGAGTCGCTATAATGAGGATTATATTCTGTTGGGGTCTATATTGGGCTCCCCGTATGAAAGAAAATCACCACTTATCCTGATTGCTGCTTACCTTGTCTGTCAGTCGTGCACTTCCTGCTAAGTTCCTCATAGGAACTGCTCCGTACTGCGCATCACGACGTCCATCCCTCAACCCTGGACCCTAAAACCTTGAAGCCTAAATCCTGAACCATACACCCTAAAAACTAGAGCCTCAAACCCTGAAACCTAATTTAGTGAGTCTGCCTTGCGTGGCTTGAAAGAATAGCGTGATAATCATGGCAATAATCATAGTAACAGCAACTGTTAAACCCAAACCCTAACCTCTGAACCCGCAAGACCTAAGCCCTAAACTCTACAGCCCTATACAACCCTGAACTCAGAAAGCTGTAAACCCTAGACCCTACATTCTCTAGTGCTTTCACATGCAGCTTTGTTTGCCTCAAGCCCCTCTAACAGCTTTCGCCGAAATCATGCTTGAAAATGCGGAAGTCTCCCACGTGGTCTTCCCAAGTACTCATAGTAGTAGCCTTTAACCAAAATAATGGGCACAGCGGCTATTATCATGAGTTTTTGGGAGCCCCCAATCAAAGCCCAATCTAAACTCTAAGTATACCCCCTAAAAAGCACTAGAAAACTCCCTTGTATGATCCCCTCTATCCCCTCTACCTCTTTAAGGAGTTTAGACTGTAGCTCATATGACCGCAACCCCCGGCGCCATACCAAGCCCCGAAGCTCAAAAGCCACCATGTAGGGTGTAGGATTTTAGGGTTTAGGGTATAGGGTTCAAGGTTCACGGTAGTATTGTGTAAGGTATAGGGTTTAGGTTTTTGGGGTTCAGGGTTTAGGGATTATCCTTTTATCTGTTCCATGTATTCTCCATTCTTGGGGGGTAGAACTTAACCCTTCAACACATCAAGATCTTGCACAGGAACCCACACCCTGAGCCGTTAACTCCGAACCTTAAACACCATAGATCCCTGCATAACCGCCATAGGCTATAGCACCTGTAAAGGATCCTTTAAAATCCCAGCTCTAATACCAGGGTCCCTGAACCCTATACCGTAAAACGGGCAAACTACTGGACACGGCCTTCCTGAAGGGAGCGGCGATGCTGAAGAGACGTCTACCAAGTGAGGGAGGGGAGCTTCGAGTTTCGGGTTTGGGGTTTAGGGCTTCGGGCTTGGAGAGCTTAAAAGGTCTAAGGGTTAAGTTTTGCAGGGCTAGGGTTTTAGGCAGGATTTCATCTCTAAACCTTCAGTTCAACCCTAAACCCTAAATATGAGACAAGCAACCACTGATTTCTAGAGATTTCTCTAGGAGCCCCCTACCATCCTCGAAGGGATTAGGGTTGAGGGTTTAGGAGCGTGTGGCGTGTGGGGTTTGGCGTTTGGGGATGACAGGGGGCTTAGGGATCTCAGTTATGCTGACCACGATTACTACGTTGATGCTCGGGTTTGAGGTTTGGTTTAGGCCAAACCCTAAACCCTAGACCCCGAATTTTCACGGTTGGAGCCTGGTAACCAAATGATGGATCCAGGATTTGGACTGCACGCGCGCGTTCTGCTTCCATAAGGGTTGCATGTCTGCAAAATCAGCTAGCACTTTGCGCTGCTTCGGAAGACGGTACTCTTCCGACGGTCTCAGCAGCTGCCACGAACCGCGGCCAAACATACAATAAATCACTACAAACGGCTCAACTTCGGCAGTGGCTCTTGGTATATTCACATAACTTCTTGGTGCTGCCGCCAGCTGCAATGGAGCAACCAGAATTTCCACTCCAAATATGAGCAAAGCTTCGTGACAGGATGCCTTCTGACGCCTCTTGAGACAATTGGCAGGAAGCAAGCAAACCCTAAACCCTAAACCAAATTTGTTGGGACCCCAGGGCTGTGGGAGGTCTTTGAAGCACTGTAACACCTATAAAAGGGCTATGTAAAGGGTTACAGAAGGGTACATAGGGATATGTAGGGTTTAGGGCTTCCTACAACTTGAGGGGGTCCCCATAAGAAGGATCATAGCATCGTGGGGTCCATATTGGCGCCCCTTTGTTTTGGAAGCTACCATATTGGGGGTTTTACCTGAATATCCAGTTTTGGGCCGACTTTGGGTGCCACCTCCAATCGTTTCGAACAGGGGCGCTTAGTTGTTTTTGGACCTGAAGGGTTTCATGGTCTTAGAGGTCACAGGGTTTAGGGTTTAGGGTTGCGGGATTACACAGGACTGAAGGCTCCAGGTTTTAAGGATTTAGGGTCTGCAGCTGCGAGCTGCTTCGTATGAGGGCTTAGTCGGGCTTGGGGTTTTAGGCTCAGGGCTGACAATCCAAACCTGCTAGCTGTCAAGGTTCAGGGTTCCGTGTTTGAGGGTGTAGGGATAGCTGACATCCCACCTCTGCTATCTTTGTCCTGAAGCCCCATACCATGCCTAGGACAATATTCAAAATGGCGCCCCTACATATGCCTAAGCCCCCAAACCCTGATACTAGGTTCCCCAGCAACCCCTTAATAACAAGAGTACCTTTTTCCAACTAGCCATGTTTAATAAGGAGACCCCAAAACGAGAAGGAAAAACAGGATACCACTGCGCTATCTAGGATACCGTAGCCATGTTGAGTTCCGTTTGAGGTGCCGTGCAACATGCCAGTATAAGAAATCTAGCACCATAATGTTGGTAACTATCCCCATAGCCCCCCCCCCTTCATCCCCCAATTTACATTGAATGTTCATTTTCCATGCTCTTTTCCAACTGGATTTTCATGTCTTAGGGTTTAAAGGCCCTAAGCGCTAGACCCCTAAACCCTGAAACTCTAAAAACCCTAAAAACCCTACACCCTAAACCCTAAATAGTAGTTTCCATTTTCTTTTCCATTATCCCTATATAACCCCAATAGAACCCCTAAATCCTTAACCCTGAAACTCTAAAAACCCAATATAACCCAAATATAACTCAAATATAGCCCCAACATAACCCTAATATAACCCTACTATACCCCTAAATATAACCAAATATACCCTAAACCCTAAACCCTCAACCCTCAACCCTAAACCCTGAACCCTAAACCCTAAACCCTCAACCCTCAGCCCTAAGCCCTAAACCCTAAACCCTCAACCTTGTAAACTGACAATCCCAGCTTTGTCAGCAACCCGCCACCTCTGCTGGCCCGTGGAGGGCGGGCGTCTCGCGGCGTGGCGGGTCCTGGCAAAGGTGCTTGCTAGGGTTTAGGGTTTAGGGTTTAGGGTTTAGGGCTTAGGGCTCTGGGTTTAGGGCTTAGGGTTGAGGGTTTAGGGCTTGCAGGGCGCAATGTGAAGACCTACATCAGTAGAATAGGGTTTGGGAAGATTTAGGGTTTGGGTTTAGGGCTTCGGGTTTTAGAGCTTAGGGTTTTGGGGTTAGGGTTACATAGGGCTGTTGGAGAATCTAAATGGAAAAAAGCAGGGAAATCGGCACGCGGCTGTCATTGATATGGTAGTTTCCCGGAATCCTCGCTATAGGATCCAAAGCTTTGGGAGTTCCGCCTTTGGAAAACAATAATCATAAGGACCATACCTATCCTTATGGGAGACCCGCATCTGTGGACAATTTATCTTGTCTTCAGGAGACGTCTCATTTCTGCCGATTATTTCTAAATACAGGTTTCTTGCCAGGATAAAAGTAAACGTAATAATTTGGGATCCTTTCGGGATCTGTACCGAGAAAGATGTTGAAGACACGTGGGGCTGTATAAAACCCCTCAGCCTTTTTAGTCATCCCGAAATTGCGTCATCGTGTTTCTTCTTTCTTATCGTTTCATGGGGCCTTGGCTGCATGCATGTAACATGGTGTCTTTTACAGCACAAAGAAGTTAATATATACAACTAAAACCTACTTCAATCTACCATAACCTACACTGGTCAACTTCAATCTACCAGTCAGTTATGGTCTACTAAAACACATTATAGCCTATTATAGCCTGACATTATCCATTCAACACTGCGACACTTGTAGGTCCTGCATGACCAGTACGCTCATGAGAATATATTCAAGCCCCCACCCCTCACTCCCTATAAAGCCTACTTGTTTCTGATCTGGAGGGGGGTGTCCCGAAGGGGTTGGGGAAGGGGCTGCTCTAAACCCTCAACCCCAGACCCTATACAATTCCCTACATCCACCCGAGGGAGTACTGCATATTGTATAGGAACTATATAGGGGTTAGTAAATGTACGCATGATAAATCGTCATAAGCCCATCCAAGAAGGATCCCATGATGCTGAGAAACTTTGCACCCCCACTTCCACAGCCATACATATATATATATACATATATATATATATATTTGTATACATATGTATGTACACACGCAAATATATATATATATTTACATATGTGTATATATATATATATACATATGTATATATATATATGTATGTACATATGTAAATATATATATACACATGTACCAAACAACAATCCATAAGATGTTTGACCCAAGTTACCCCACCGGTATATCCCAAACTAATAGACAGGGCGCTAAAAAGATGATGAACCCCTCATCCCTAGCGCCTACGCCTAAACCCGCCTAAACCCTCTACATCCCTGTATACCCTAGAAGGGATTCTACTGAAGAAGCTTTGCGAGACTCTCATAAAGCAAGCTCTGCTCCTGCCGTCTCCGCGCGGGGTGCCTTTTCCTGCAGCAGCTTCTGCCTCCGGCGTCAGCAAATCACATCAGTTTGGGGATTAGGGTTTGAATGGTTTGAGTTGTGGATAAAGACCTGAGGTTAGGTTCCCGTTGTGAAGACAATAAGTTAAGAGGATGCTGGCAACCTCAACCCCTGTCATTTCGGGCCCGATTCGAGTCACATGATAGTCAGAAGGTTAACGTCGATGCTGCCTTGACGACAAGTAGAGGGCCAAAGTTTAACTCCCCTCCCCCTCACATTAACCCCCCTACCCACCCCAGAACATTCAATCCTCCCACTGTGGCATACTATAAAAATATTGGGGGGATGGGGGGTTAATACTAGTGGTAGGGGACTACCCTAAACCCTAAACCCTGTTGGGGGGGTTAATACTAGTGATAGGGCCCTAAAAAACTTAAACCCCAAACCTGAAACCCTGAAACCTTAAACCCCAAACCCTAAACACCTAAGCCCTAAATCCTGCAGCCAAGCATCACTTCCTGGTACTGGCGCTGCAGATCCTCCAGCTGCTGCTGCGTTGTCAGCAGCTGGCTTTGTAGCATCTCCTGGTTCCGGGGTTTAGGGTTTTAAGAAAAATAGGGTTTTAGGGTTTTGGGGTTTTTGGGGGTTTGGAGTTTTAGGGCTTTAAGAAGTCAGGGTTTTAGGGTTTAGGGCTTTGGGTTTTGGAGTTTAGGGTTTGGGGTTTAGGTTGTTAATTAAGGTTTGGGGTTTTAGGGTTTTACGGGGTGGGGGTTTTAGGGTTTAGGGTTTTAGGGTTTTAGGGTTGTAAGGGTTTGGAGTTTCGGTTTTTAGGGTTTGGGGTTGGGATTTAGGGCTTAGGTGTTTAGGGTTTGGGGTTTAAGGTTTCAGGGTTTCAGGTTTGGGGTTTAAGTTTTTTAGGGTTTGGGGTTTAGGGTGAAAACAAACTCGCTGTTGGGCGGGTCCCTTAGTAAGGAGTCTGCTTATGCATGCGCCCTGAGGGGGATAGATAGGTAAGGTTGTAGCTGGCATAAGTTGAAGTTATCGGATTAAAAACGTATGGTTGTATGACTAGGGCACCGTCTTGTATAACTAGATAGTAAGTTCGGGTTTATGCTGGAGCTTCCTCCCAGGAATTATATGATCCATGTTGCTTTCACTGGATACATACACTCACGACTAGTCCTGAGAAACCTTATATAGACTTACCAAAGCTGGTCCTAAAACCCGGGATTTTAGGGGGCTCTTACCGTAACAACTACTCCTCTTCGAAAGGGGGCTCTGTGGGGTCTCATATTCAGGGATCTAGCAACAAGCCCGAAAAATGTTGATAGCAAATGCCCTCACATGTCCCGCAGTCGAATCCATTGGTGTCTCACACTCTCTCTCTCTCTCTCTCTCCCTCCTATTCTCTCTCCCTTTCATGTCTGCCCTGAACACTCTCACGATGGTAAAGAACAGACCTTGGCGAACATTCCTCGCTTCTGACGGCCCAAACCTGACGCAGAACCTCCAACCCAGAACGTTATGCCCCCCAAGTCTGAAAGGATTGATCCCCACTGCACCCACACATCCCGATCACCCCCACCCAAAATCAGCAAAGCCTTGCCCAACCCTAAGACCTTCCTGGACTCCAAAACTAGGTTAACAATAGCCCAAACCCCCTAAAAAAGGGCCCAAAAGGCCATTACCGAGTGCCTAGAGTAGGAACCCCAACAAAGAAGAGGGAAGCAACCCACTACCAGGCAGTGGATCTAGAAAGCAGCACGCTGTTTGAAGGGTTCCTAAAAACCAACCAATCGTAGGACAGGGTGCGCAAGCCACCAAAAACACAAACTCGACTCTCAAAATGCAAAATCCGGCCACTAAATACTAAACCGCGATCCCTCAAACCCTATGCTTAGGGTTGAGGGAGGATTAAACAGGGAATAAGGGAACATATTATACAGGATTCTGTTGGGAGTATATAAAGTTATATTCCCTAAGCCCCAAACCCTGAACCCTAAACCCCAACCCTAAACCCCAAACCCTAAACCCTAAGTCAAGAACCAGCAAGTAAAGCCATGACTGGTCCCTTTTTGGATCCCTATTATAATACGGCACCTAATATTTAGGGTAACCAAAAAGGGACCATAATTTTGAAAACCACCCATATAACCCTATAGTAAAACCCTATATAACCCACTATAGTAGTTTCCATTTTCTGTTCCATTATCCTATAATTCCCGACTGGGTGGGGGGCAGTACCCAAAGAAAAGCCATTGAAAAATGCCTGGCCTCGTGCCGGCTGCAGGCTTCCTCAGTCAGGTGGCTCCCAGCAGGCTGATTTGTCACCTGCCAGGGCTTAGGGTTTTTAGGGGTTTAGGGGTTTTAGGGTTTTAGGGTTTTAGGGTTTTGTGGGTTTTAGGGTTTTGTGGGTTTACGGGTTTTAGGGTTTTGGGGTTTTAGGGTTTTGTGGGTTTAGGGTTTTAGGGTTTGGGTTTTTGGGGTTTTGGGGTTTTGGGGTTTTAGGGGTTTAGGGATTTGGGGTTAGGGTGGCGGGCTTAGGGTTTAGGATTTAGGCTTGCGTTTGGTTAGTTCTTTTGGGGAGGTTAGGAGGGTTATGTATGGTGGTTCCATGAATTACGGGGACCCCAATATAATACCCAAAATGCTAAACTCATTCCTCAATGAAGAGACCTCCAAAAGGGTACCCCAAACTTCAGAAACCTGCATATAGGGTGCCTAGACCCTAAGCCCTACGCCCTAAACCCTAAAACCCTAAACCCTGAAACCCTAAACCCTAATCCCTAAACCCTAAAACTTTAAACCCTGAACCCTAAAACCCTATTCTAAACTTTGGCAGCCCCACGGCAGTGATAGGCTCAGCCAGTGGCGCCTCTGCAGCCGCGCGCCTGGATTGCGGATGGTACCGCAGCTAATGTTTTGGAATTAAGGACTTATGGGGTTCAGGGCTTTGGTGGGTTTAGGGTTTAGGGTTTAGGATTTTTAGGGCTTAGGGTTCAGGTCTAGAGCATTCGGCATTGGATTTAGGCGCCAGACGTGGATAGGTCCATGAACCCTAAACCCTAAACCCTAAACCACACTGAAAACTGACTTTGCTTGGTACTCGTTTTGTTTGGCGGGGTGCATGGTTTTAGCACGTGCTTATGCTGAATCGTAGCAAGTTCTACCCCACAATATTGCCTAAGATTGCCAAAGCCCTCATAACTAGACCCTAGTAATAGTGTTGCTCCGAGAAACTTTTGGGTGGATATCTCTTGAACCAGGGGTCGTCCGTATCCAGCCCGTACTATGGACATCCATGTTCTTTGCCCTTGGACTCTTGATTATGAGGAGCCCATATCCCCTTAAACCTATACGGGACTTGGCTGAGAATACTTTTCCCAAAACGGACAAATTCATATACGGACCCGTATTATGATAGGAACCCCACTGTACAGGGACCCGAATTCTCACGCATTTGAGGAAATCCCGCGAAAAAAGTGATACCATCCGCCAATCATCCCTTTATCAGCCCCTCAGAGCCCTACATACCCTAAAACCTAGACCCTACCCCAAAACCCTAATCTCTAAAACCCTAGACCCATATGTTTCCATTGAAAGGACTCCCAAAGTGCCTCTGTGGGCTTGGATCGGGCTCCTCCACCGTCACTGGGCTGGCCTCTGGCCGGGGAGGAAGCGGAGACTCGCCGGAGGAACCTTGAGTTCTTCAGAGTTTGGGGGTTTGAGGTTCAAGACCTAGGGTTTAGGGCTTAGGGTCTGGGGCTTAGGTTTCCTGGAGTTCTTCAGAGTTTGGGGTTTAAGGTTTAGGGCTTAGGGTTTATGGCTTGCTTGGATTTAGTAAGGCATGGGAAAATCTGTTTTATATGGTTTATATAGGGATTACATTCTCCTGTTCCCTAGTAGCCCCCAGCAAGTCAGAATTTAGGGGCGTAAAGCGTTTCATGGTTCAGGGCTGAGGGGCGCTGGGTTTAGGGGTTGAGGGTTTGAGCTTCCAGGGTTTAGAGGTTTGGGGTTCCAGGATTATAATCTAGGAAGCTACCACACCCGGATGCCAACTCTACGATTCTGTGAAAATCCCTAAAATCTTACAGACTAGGGCACCCTAGCTACATAATGCTACACAGCAGCACTTATAATCCTAAGGGTCACCTTTAAAACCCAATATTAATGCAACTTTATCAACAAGGGGCCCGGCCCTGCATGTAACCCCAAAATCATCGCGCGGGTGGTTGAGGTTAATGGTTTCTTTATCAACAAGGGGCCCGGCCCTGCATGTAACCCCAAAATCATCGCGCGGGTGGTTGAGGTTAATGGTTTCTTTGGGGCTCCTATATCAGATATGGCCCTGATGGCTAGATGGCCCAAAACATGACCACATCAATTTAGACACCCCCACCCTCAACCACCCCCAACCCTGCAACCCTGAAATCCCTCAACCCTCTACGCGCCTCGCCTGCAGCCCTAAACCCTAAACCCTAAAACCCTACATCCTGAAACCTTATAGAAACCACCCTAAGCCCTAAACCCTAAACCAGGGTTTAGGGTTTAGGGACCTAAAACCCTAAATCAAAACCCCAAAACTCCAAACCCAACAGATCCCAGGCATGCCTAGCAGAAGCTCCGGTTGCATTGATATCTATCCATCTTACTCCGGTTTCCATTCTAGCTGATTCTACCCTAAGGCTCCTGGACCCTCATAGTGGGATCCTAAACCCTCGCCCCCAAAGCCCAAACCTTACCCCAGAAAGCCCCAAGTAGTCCTAGGAGCCCCAGGGTAGTGTCTAGGATTTTAGGGTTTGGGTTTTTGGGGGCTAAGGTTTTTAGGGTTGTAGGGCTTCGGTGCGCTGAGCCATTGGATTCTCTAGTGGGGCGAAAATCCACCTCCAGTACACCCCTGAGCCCTCAACCCTAGTATGAGCCATAGTCTACACTCCTGGTATCGGTATCCCTGTTAATGACTATACTTCCCTGCCCTATATAATCCCCTACATTTCGAAGCCCCCATACCCCACCCTACATATTGGCCCGACGTATCAGACCTGAACCCCAAACCCTACACGCTAAACCCTAAACCTCTAAACGCTCATCAAACCCCAAATCCTAATCCCTGAACCCTACGAAGCCCTAAAAGCCTGATACCCATATTCCATTCCACTTAGGGGCCGCAAACCCTAACTCCGAAACCCTAAACCCTAAACCCTAAACTGAAACCCATTGCACTGAGGGGCCCGAAGAGAGGCGAGGTCGGTCTCGCACAGAAGCAGAGGCTCTCGAATGTGCCACAACATCCTGCTCAATAAGGGGGCAATTCTTGTCATGCTGCTTAAGAGTTACAAGGGTACAGGGGTTCAAGGTTTAGGTTTTGGGCTGTAGGGTTTAGGTCTTGGAGTTTAGGGATTCGGGTTCGGGGTTAAGAGTTTGGGAGGTATCTCAGGGTTATACAGAAATTGAACAAGGATAGCTTAGGGTGTATATAGGGCTCAATCCCCAATACAAGAAATCTTATCTTCATGATGGTCAAGTGATAAATAATAATACAGACGTGATGTTGAAGGTTGAGTATTAACAAAATCCTGTTAGCTTAGGGTCGGGGCCAAGAACTTTTTGACAAGGAACATAGGTCTAGTTCTGTAGGCTCCACTAGATAGTGTTATTGCAGGGAACAACATATGGGAATAATGTGCCACAAGGCACCTATATGACTGAGCAGCTGACACAGTCTGACGGGCCATCTGCAGGCAAATAAGGAATTGGTTCAAGGGTTGGGGTTGAGCGTTTAAGTTCGGAGGATGAACTCATGCACCGGGATTTTCCGATTCTAGGTCCTTCTAGGTTCAGGGCTACCTTTGGCCCTGGTAGCGAGAATAAGTGGCATGTGCGCTTCCTATAGGAAAGCAAGCAAAAGACACCCTTTCGAGCACGGTTACCTTAAACATGGGATAGCTCCTCAATCCTAAGGTGAACCTACAGTACCCCTGACCCAGTAACCTACCCTACGTGGTCGGATTGTATAGGTTTTGTGGTTTATAGATCTTGGTGAAAAGCAGAAAACTGGACTTTTTACCGAATGTACCTCAAGAATGGCCCAGCGTCCTCTGGTATCGGATCCTGTGGCATTGCCTGGCTGGAAGACATGCTGCTGGTCGAGTGCGCCGGATGTGCTGTGAAGCCCGCATCTCGGAGAGCGGATCCGCGTATAGCACACCTGCAAATCGGAGGCCTTTTAGAATACAATATAATCCTTACAGTACTTTCCATTTTCTTTTCCATTGTCCCTATATAACCCCTATTGACCAGTATAAAGTATAAATCTCTACTTCATATGGTTTCCGTGTTCTTTTCCATTTTCGTTTCCGTTATTCCTATGTAACCCCTATACAATATAGTCCCTGTAAGGGTCGGGCCCCACATTATCCCCTTAAAAGGCTTCCTAAAGGAATCCAGAATGTTGCGCAGCGCCCTATATCATCAACAAGTGCCGGGCTATCGCTATGTACTGGGAAGTATCCGCGTCAAACACTATTCGTTGCTTCTCTGCGAAACATTGGCAAACATGATTGCCGAGCCACGTTTTCGTTTAGTAAGCTCCTGCCCGAATAAATCCCCACTGCTCCGAACTGTCCGATATCAAGGAAATGTTCATCTTCTGGAGTAGGTAGAATGTGCTCAGTGTAGCCGTCTGAATGATAATCCCTTTGGTTCTTCAAAGTCCCACGTGCGAGAATCCCGCTGATCATCCTATGAAGGGAGGAAGGGCCACAGGTCTACATGACGGCTCACCTGTAACTACCATGATGCAACCCTCCTAAAATCCTCTACATCCCTCCGCCCAAAAAGGTAGTGTAGACCCGTGATTAA
>CAJNIZ010047164.1:9919-27666 GCA_905231905.1 Symbiodinium pilosum | reverse complement strand
GGGGGGGGGCTACCAAATATATATATATATATGTATATGTATATATATATATTATGCGCATTTTTCAGTTCATGCATAGTTAGACAAACCCAAGCTAATCAAGGGCAAGCCGCAGGCCTCGACCCAACAGCCTGAAGCACCACCAACAAAAGTCACCAGAGACACCCGCAATCACCAATTCTGTGGAGAAAGCCGACATGCCGCAGTTTCTTTATGCTATGTTCATGGGGCTTATCAGCGCAACTCCCAAGTGCACGCCTCAAATGAACATCACAGTCCTAATGCCCAAGCCACAAAGTCTAGACATGTCTGCACCCCTGGAGAACCCAAGGCCCTGCATGAAGCAGTATAGATTGTTTCACTAGTTATTGCTTCGGATGTAGGACTCAGGGAAGGCAGGGCTTCGGGCTTGCGAAGCAGGATGTGGGATTTACGATGTGTTGTTTAGCTGCACTATACTGATGGAGGGGTAACGACAAGTCAGAAAAGGGCACACATGTTTGTAATGCAGCCAAGTGCCGCAGATAAACGAAAGCAGAAATCCATGAGACAGTAGATTCGAGACTCGATTGAAGACAAAAACTCTTAGTTTCAACCCTGAATCCTAAATTTGCATAGTCTCAAACCATGCTTGTGGGCCTAGGGTATATAGGATTTGAGGTTACATGTCAGGTTACGGGTGTACGGCGTCAACATCCGGAAGATCACAGTCACAACGCAAGTCATGTTTGCCAATAGAACTCGGAAGGAACTAGGACGTGCCAAGACCCGGCCGTCTTTGCGAGGAGGCACTGAGCTCCACATCCCAAACTGAGCAAGCCATCATGTCCCGAAATCTCGAAAGTCACAAAAGAGGACCTGGACCATATCGTCCTGCTCTTCCAGCGGGCCTTCATCGGCCAAAGGGCGGCAAGCGCTGCGAAGCAGATGCAGCAACTACGACTCCCGTCCTGTCTGACTTGAGAGGGTTTTGCAGCTATAGGGTTGTTTAAGTAAGCATTTCGGGGCTTTCTAGTTTGTATAGGGCTCAGGGCTCAGGGATGTTTCTGGTTAACGGGAATTGGCAGTTCCAGGTTTACTGTCGGGTACAGTAGGCTTTTGGGCATGAGGTTGGTTGGGACCAACAGGGTTGAAGATCTGTTGGTGTCGCGGGTTTAGGACTTAAACTTGCAGGGCTTTGAAGTTGCAGGGCTAGGGTGTGTAGGGTTTGGGGTTCAGGGAATAAGGTTTTAGCGTTGCGGGGCTTGCCTCCTGTGATTCATGCGGCCGCCTGAATGCTTCAGTGTTCAGGCAAGTGAAGACGGATTCGGGATTGTAGTGCTTAGGCTGATCAGTGACCCCGCATCCTACAGTAAACCCCTTATCCCAAACCCAAAGCCGTAAGACCCCAAAACCCTAAACTGGGTTGCTGTTAAGGAGCTTAAATTAAGTTACTATATTGGGGGAAGCCCTATTATTTACTATATATACCCATTATGGTAACTTAATTTAAGTTCCTTAACAGCAACCCAGTAAATGGGTGCCAGAGTCTACGGCTCGAATGTTCTGGGCTTGGGCATCCGAAATCCGGACCCTGCGGTTTAGGGTTTAGGGTTTAGGGTTTAGGGTTCAGGGTTTAGGGTTTAGGGTTGTGTTCAGGCCCTGTCTCTTATAGGGCTTCTGGAAGTTTACAGGCTCGAATAGTACCCAAAAGTCGCTTATATTCTCATTTGTAGGTACGTACACGTATCACCAGTGTTCCGTGACATACCTCCCAAACCTAAATCCTTAAACCCTAAACAGATCATCCCTCAAGCTTTGCCATGATGAGACACCGTCAAGTAGGTAAAATTGTGGCCTAAGACCCTTTAAACCGGTCAGAAGGCCCTAACCCTGCACATTTTGGGTTCCAAGTAGCGCTATGACCTTGTGTACACAGTTTGAAGGTGCGCCATACGCCTCCAATCCCTACAGTAAACTTATTTTAACAAGGAATGGAGGAATCGATGCCTGTAGTAGTCCCTACATAATGCCATATCATTGTCCCAAGCAGCCCTACAAATCATCTAAACCAAGACCTGGCCGTAAGATACCTACCCTTTTGTACAAAAATCCTATGCAAGTGGCACCTCAGCTTTGCCATCTGTGCCTCACGGGGGGTGCGGGCGAGGGAGAGGCTATATATTTTCTTGAAAAACAGTTTCACCTCGAATGGTCTTGACATCAGCCACCCACAATTTGATGCATCTTCTCTGTATTCGAAGGTTCTATTCAAATCACTTTCTGTCGTGTATACATGATCATCATGGTGTAATAGTGTCCCACGTATAGATTCAAAAAACTGTTTGAAAGTTGATGCAAGATGGGCAAAGTTATTGCAGTCCATGCGGAGTGTGAAAGCCCAAAAAAGCTGTGATCTAAGTTTTTGCGGTCATGACTGCTGCCATAGCCAATGAAGATGGCAGGTGCGCATTTGGCGCCACCAGGTTTTAAAACCCAAATCCAAACATAAATCTGAAACCCAAAGCTCAAAATCCCAGACCTTAAACCCATGTACTCTGAAGTCCTATACACCCTAAATCCCAAAGCCCAAATCCTAAATCATAAATCGTAGACCCCAAACCCCAGACTGTAGACCCCCAGGAGAGCTTCAGTCTGAGACTGGGCTTCCACCTGTGCAGGCTGGCCGCGGGAACCCAGAAAATCCCCGTAGTACTACTAGTATTACTAGTACTTATGACTACTATTACTATTATTACTACCATTACTTAAGATTGATTACCATTATTCTTACCCCATGGGAACCCAGAAAATCCTTGAAATATAGAGCCTGTAGGGGGTTCGGGAATTAGGGATTGTTAGTTTGGGGCTTGGGGTCTTTGATTTCGGGCTTATGATTTAGGATATGGGGTTTGAGATGTAAGCTTCAGGGTCTAGGTTTTAGGGGCCTAGGGCCTTAGGATGTCGGGTTTCTGGTTTTAAAAGCCCACATCCTGCGTTACAGGTTCAGGGGCGCTTGTAAGGAGGATTTCGAACTCAGGGACGTAGGACTAAGATTTTGGTGTGTGTGGGGGGCTTTGAAGCTTTTTATATGGTTTAGGATTTCGGGGCTTAGGTCAGGCTATATCCCACGCACCCTATGCAATGGCCCCTATAGCCCATCCCCTATCAAGCACCATCACCCTAAACTCTAAATCCTCGACCCTAAATCCCACATATTGTAGCGTCCCTTTTCTTTTCCACTCCCTACTCAGTTAAAGACATGATTCAGCGGCCAAAGAAAGGACAGACAACCCCAAACAATGAACGGTACCTTAAATTGCAAAGACTATGATGGTGTAAACCCGTGCATGAAATCCTGAATCTAATGGTCATAAGGGCCGGAGGCTCAACTCCAAGCCCAAACCCTGCACTGTTGAACTAAACCCTAAACCCTAAATCCTAAACCCTAAACCCTAAATCCTAAACCCTCAAAATTTTTTTGGGTCCAGGAGCACTTGGCCCTGCTCAGTAGCACGTCAAAGGGCCTCCTCCTGGGGCTTCTTCTGATCCCGGAGGCCTGGTCGGTCCTGAAAGGTTCTGGTACTTACCCAGACCCCCTAAAGGATAGGAAAAAGGGAACCCCCAAAACTGACACCCATTAGTACATTGAGGAAACTGGGGGATTATTGGGGGTTTCATTTTTTGGATCCTTTAGGGGGTCTGGGTAGTGGGGAGTGAGGGAGTGAGCGAAGGTACGTACTACGGCAGAGGCATGAAGGGAAGGTTGCCAAGTAACGCTCCCTTTGATTATGATACGGACTCCAAAAATTAAGGTACCCCAAAAAGGTGTATCACTTTTACACTTACGTAAGCTGCTTGTAAGTACAGGGCACTACGCTGCAGTCTGTGGTTCTGCGTGCTGAACTCTGAAGTGCAGTCTCCAGAGGCTTTGGATAGCTACATGACTTTGTACTGAGAGGCACCGGCGACTTGTGAAAGCATGGAAAGAGCTGGTGCACTCTGAGTACCCTACGTCCCAAGACTTGCGTTCGCATCCTAAGTGGTAATACAGTTATGTTCTCATTCTCAGTCTAGAGCGTCCGGGGTAGCTTGGCAGCTTGTTTCCTTTTCAGCGCTTGTCTAATGCCAGTACTTCCAAAAATTTAGGACCCCCTGTATCTACTCCAAAAAATCGGATTCTCAGTGTAATTACCTCCGAAATAGGAACAGGATTTTGAGAAATACCCCAAGGCCAGGGCCTTAAACCCAAAGCCTGAGACCCCTAACAGCGCAAACTTGAAACCCTCAAACCCCTAAAGCCCATCTTCCCATCTTCACGTGTTCAGGACACGCCTCCTTGTACAGTTGCCACAGGCTGAGGTTGAATGATGGCTTGGCAAAGGGTTTACGTTGCAGGGTCTAAAGCTTCGGTTTTTGGTTTTAGGGTTGAGAGCCTTTGCTTTAGGTCCCAGGGTTTTAGGTTTAGGCGGGTGGGGCTTGATTGGATTGTGAATCATCCTGCATCTAGTTTGCATTGCAGATGGCCCAAGCTCACTACATCATTGCAGGCCCTCGAGCGTAAGAGCAGAACAACACTTTCAATCCCTACATGCTGCTATATTGAATACTTGCAGAAGCAGACTGTCTCGGCCCTTTCATATGTCCTGCCAGAAATCTCGGAATCCCAGCAGACCTCTTTCCGTCTGGCACCGTCTGTATAATTATGATCACTTCTGCGTATTGGTTAAGCATTCCTTCTATTATAGGAGTTTCCATTTTATTTTCCATTATCCCAATATAACCCCTAAACCCTAAACCCTATATAACCCCTATAAGGGGTCTACGTATGTTCTGTAATTATAATATAGGAGTTCCTAAAACTTGGCTCAGGTCCTGGCGCGTGACGGGGGCCTTGCGGACGTGGCGCCGCAGCTACCTGCCGAGTCCTCCGCCCAGGTTAAGAGTTTTGGGGTTTAGGGTTGGTTCAGGGGTTGAGGATTCAGGGGTTTAGGGGTTTCAGTGTTATTTAGGGTTTATAGGGCTTAGGGCGTTTAGGGGTTAGGGTGCAGGGCTAGGGCAGAGTTGTTAGAGGCTTTTGGTGCTTAGGCTCGAGGGCGTCTCCATTTTCCGCCATCTGGTATGCAATGGAGGAATGGGACACACAGACTACTATGATCACAGAGAGGTACACAGGGATGGATCCATTCTCTCATTCCGTTGGCCGGCCGTCGCAGGCAGCCAGCGATTCGGGAATTTACGTTTCATAGACAACGCTTAAGCATTGGCAAGAACCCCGTCCCAACTGAGTCCCAGCCTCCAGGGATATGTCAGCAGCACAGTTTTTCTGAGTGGTTGCTAGCGTTCTCAACCCTAAAATCCCACAACCCAGAACCCCAACCCCTGAGCCATTCCAGTAAGTCTACCGCATAGACCGAGTCTGTAGTCTAAGCTCACTAATTATGCACAATGCTCGGCTCCCTGCAATCACGGTCCCCGGAGATCGTATGTAGTCCCTAGAACTCGCTTCGATCTCTGTACAAGCCGGCCTCCACCGCATTGGGTGCTTGGTACGTGTAGCTGTACTGTGGAATGAGAACCCGAAAGCGTTCTTTGGCGTATCATCAGTTTCATTTTCGGCTTCGGATTCGCCCACGCTGTGTGTAAGAAGGTAGCAGGCCCTCGCACATGCGGACCATGCGAGGGGCACTCCAATCTGAGTTAGGGGTTACAGGAGACGACAGCGCATGCATGCCTTTCTAAAAACTTGAGCATTCTAGAGGCCGCATTCTAGAGGCCGAAGATCTTCGAAAGTCCTCAGCCCTCAAGCCTACGCTATCTTCCAAGCACCTTAAAATCGCACCAGACCGCTAGATTGTTGACCCCATGTCAGGCTGATAGCGGGTTTCTCAAAAATGGGACCTATCGGGATCCTGGGGCTTTTCGAGGATACAGGCAGGTTACATTGATTCCATAGGTTATGTAGAGATGACTTGCAGACATATATGCTCAGCACAATTTGTGCTGCGTCATTTCTTCTAAGTACGGGTAGGTGTGGTGCTTCCAATAAGCCGCAGGCGAGGTAATGCTACTCCAAGCAGACGCTGTAGACCCTACACACATCCATCAGGTTCTCAACAGCAGCGACCCTGTTTTCATATCAGATGTCAGGAGCCATGTTACAGAAGAGTATTTTTTTTGAGATTCACTAGATTTCCTATCAACAAATAATGAACATAATTATTGAGACTCTTCATATTATGTTGTGTCTTTATTTGTTGGGGTCTCAAGTTCCATGTCCAGCATTTTCTTGGCAGCGACTCATGGGCTCATCTTAAAGGCCAAATGGTGTGTATTAAGATACAACACCCGAAACTTCTTCAGAGGTATACCTTGGGTCATTTTTTCGTACAGGAACCGTCCTTGAGGGTTCGAATTAAAGGGCTATTATAACTCCTACTATTTATTGTGGTAACAGTTACTGTAAGGGGGAATGACCTAAGGTATACCCGCATTTCCGCTCTGGCCTCCTTATGTATCCAGGTCACGGAACTGTTTTGAATGCCTCTCTCTCCTACTGCTTGCAAAAACCTGTGCAGGCACGCGAGTGTGCTTCTTCCTTACTTTGAGGTGCCAGGGGTACCTGTTGCTTAGTACATTGACTCCCACTCTACTGCGGCATGTCCTACAGACGGGTGGGTGCTACATGGTACTTAGTTCTCAACATAGTGGACCGCAATATAGATCCCCAAATACTGTAACCCTCAGTAAAGTGGCCCACAAGATTATTTATGATTGTGGGACATCCCACACCCTGGTAGACCTTGTTGCCTTCACGCAGTCCTGAGTTCAGTCCGCTTGGCCCGCTTTTAAATCACATAAGTAGCACTTCCTTGTCGCGAGTTGTATTGCATACGGGTTCTTTCCAGGATGGGGGGTCATAGCTTTGAGAGTTACCCATCTCAATCTCAGAGCAGAGCTTTGGGATTAGGTTTGGTGTGGCTGGCCAATGTTCTGGGCCTACAGTCCTTGTACAAGCATGGTATAGGGTACCGCAAGTGAACTTCAACATGATGTGCGAAGTTATTCAGCCGCCTACAGGACCCCACGAATGGTGTTTCCCACAGGGGAACGTCCATACCCTGAGAGAGATCTTTGGATGCGCAGGCATGCTTATCCCTGTTCTCACCATTCTTACACTTCTTGTTATGAATGCTGTCCGTACAAGTTCGGCCTTTGGGTAGTCACAAGTAGGGCTGGACAAGAGGTGCTGTATGTATGCTTGGGACAAATCTGATGGGTAACCAAAAACATGCTACTTGTACTGTTTGTCGTGTTGCAGGCCGCCACCGGCACCAAGATGGTGCAGGGGAGACGCGTAGAGGGCGGCGAGGGCCACGGACTCCGCAAGGACCTGCAGGGTTTGTATGAGTTTGTCGGGCCTCGGGTTTGGCATGCTCGCATTTCTACATGAACATGGTGGAGTTCGTTCGTTGTTTTAGTTGGCTTATGGATGTAGAGGGGCGGTTTGGCCGTTTGTATGTTTGGATCCAGAGGTTTTGATGCAAATCCAGCTAGTTCTTTTTCTGTGGAATTTGGAGCACAGGGTCCGTATTCCAAAGCGGGATAAGAAGGCTTCTCGACATGAGTGAACTTGGGAGGTTTAATTCCGACGCCCCATGTTTGGCGTGTCGTTTTCACTCCACCCTGGAAAGGCGCTTGTACTGTCTTGATTGCTTTCCCTAATGCTAAACGATGCCACCCTCATCCGGATATGGCTGCCCTTAGATGCCTTTTAAACTCGATGGAGACTGAATAGTTAATTCACCAATTAATTACTGAGTTGCACATTAGATGGTAATACTCGAATAGGTCTATCAGTTTATAATCAGTCAATGAGCTAATCGATTACGTATTGAATTTGTTAATTATCCGCTGAATAAGAATTCATTGCTCCCCAACCCCCTCGTTCACCATTAGGTGGCCCCTTTCAGATGTAGTCTTCCCTTTTTGAAAGAAATGTTGAGGACATTTAGGCGCCTGAATTTATTGTTAGGGTGTGTTTTTAAGGGTGTGTGTTTTAATATTCGGGGGAGCGGATGTTCCAGTTTTTCAAATAGTGAAGGAAGGGGTACGGAAAGAGGGAGAGAGAGTGAGAGTGAGTGAGAGAAAAAGGAGAGAGAGAGAGAGAGCCAGACACAGAGAGAGAAAAAGGCATTGCCCCATGGCTCTGTAACCAAGGTAGACCTAAGCCGGGAATCTTGAAGGCCAGAAGTTCGAAGCTGGGTACTATCGCAGTGGTTTCTATGCTTTTTTTTCCGGTGTTTTATCAGGAGCCAAGCTACCGGAACAATGTGCGCTATAGTCTGAACTCCTTAGAGGGGTTATATAAGGGTTGTATAGAGGGTTATAAAAAGGGACACTAGGAGTTTAGACAAGGGCTCATGTGCGGAATTGTTTCTTCAATGCAAGTTGTGGGCCACGGTCCTTGAGGACTTCATGTATTTAACCAAGGGATTACCGAAGACAAGTCCAAATACAACCTCTGTATGCCCCTCCCCATTTCCCATGTCCTTGCCCGTTCTTGTAGGTGATTCTCCTTTGTTACCCGGTGCTGTTTGAAGTTTCTTTGTCTCGCTTGGTTCGAGGCGAGTACCCTATAGCAATGGGGTAATTTCGGCCCCTGCATTGCCAGAGCTCAGCGTTGAGGGGAGCATGGTTAGCCTCAATCCTAAGCCCCTGAACCCCCAACCCCAAACCCTTAACCCTAAATCCTGAACCCTAAATCCTAAACTCCAAACCCTAAACCCTGAATCCTAAACGCTAAACCCTAATTAAACCCCAAACCCTAAACCCTCAAGCCCAGATAGATACAAATTGTACGGTGGAAAAGTTAAAACGGAGACTCGCACAAAACCCGCACAAAACTCCCGACCTGAACTCTATACAATTTGTAAGAAACCTAAACCCTAACCCCCCATAACATCTTCATAAATGAACTTGTCGTTGTTCGCCCGGCAAAAAATCTTCTGGGAGCGGCCCTGAAGTTACAAGTACGGGCTTATACAAATTCCAGGTTAAGGGTTTAGGGTTAAGGGTTTAGGGCATATGGAGGTTTCTCAAAATTAGGTGTGTTTTTTGGGGGGGTCCCAATATTAAGGACTATAGTATTTGGGGTAAATTGGGGTCCCCCTATTTTGGGAAACGACCGTAGTATTGTCTTTAATATTCCTATGATTACAATGTTGACTGTGATCAGCATTTGTTCTTATTATTGACTGTGTGGTATCCCTACAACAGCTCCAAGGGTTTAAGGTTTAGCAACCCGTTAGATGTGCCCGAAACCTTAGACCTTGTGAAGCAGGAGTTTTTCACCGGCATGTCTGCAGACGCTCAACGGCTGCGATCCAAGTCAGAACAGTTCCCACTACCAAGAGACGTGCGTAGTCCCTGATGGAAGGTAGTCAGGTCTTTATAGAGTGTAGTTAAGGGATACTGGCATACTCGACTCAAGTTTTTTTGTTTGTGTACCTGGCATTGTAATAATGTTTCATCGAGAAAGTTAGATGCTCAAAAGGAAGTGTGCGCAGTAAACCTCTCGATAGCCCGGACTTCAAAAAGAACCCCAACATGAATTCAACATCAGCTAAATTGCCTTTAAGTGGAGCTTATGAAGCCTAAACCCTCAACCCTACACCCACAAACTCTCAGCCCTAAGCCCCGTAGGGCTTAGGGGTTTTTGGGGTCAACCCGGCTTCCAGGTTTCAGCGTTCAGCAGCTCCAGTTTTGCAATGTTTGAGGTTCAAGGTTTTGGGTAAAAGGTTCCTTTTTTAGGATTTATGGTTTCGGGTTTGGCAAATTTGTGCCACTGTTCGGGTTGCGCATGGAGGGTGCGCGATGTTTAGGTTCAGGGTTACGGGCTTTGGGGTTTTGCATATCTGGCCATACCCTGAACCCAACCTCACGCCCCCCAAGATCCCAATTTCCATTTGGATTTCCGTGCTTAGTTGAAATTGATGCTCCATTCTGTCCTATACATCCCTATGTACCCCTAGGGTATGGTCAACCCAACAACCTCCTTGCCACAAGATGCAATTCTACCAGCCCTTGAAGCCTGACCTGGAGCAGTGGGCCCGCCTACCAAACTCCCCCTGGGTTCAGGGGGTTTAGGGTTTAGGGTTCCCCTTAATGAGTTTACATTTGCCCTACTTATTTCTTGATCCTCATCAAGTGCGGAACCTTGGGCGCCAGTAGTGTAGGAAGGGGGTAGTGTAGGGAACCCTAAACCCTAAACCCTAAACCCTGATTGAGGCGCTGGGGGCGGCTGATCGGCGTGACTGAAGTAGAGGACGGCGCAGGCTGGGGGCTCACTCCATTAGCGTGGCTTAGGGTCAGCATTCGCGAGTTAGGGTATAGGTTTAGAGTTGTATGGGGCTTAACATAGAAGTTTGAACGGTTACTTCTCTCACCTGTCATATCCGTTGTGCAGTCTTCTGCGCTAGCTCATTTGGACTTTTGTTTGTCCTGCTTTGTCCTGAAGAAAGCACCTAGAAGCTATGACCTACTTCTAAAGCTTACTGTATAGTAAAAGTTCCATGCATTCGGTGTTCTTGAATACGACAGAGCCGCAACCGCCTCCGACCTTAAATTTGTGGTGGTCGTGGAGAGGCTTTCACATTGCGGATCCGTTTTGCAGATCAAGAAACGCAGGTTGGGCGCAGGTTGAGCCTGTGGACGAGGCTAAAGTGGATAAATGGAGATGCTTTTCCAGACTTATGAGAACAGACACATAGTAAGTCTACCCTCCCGAAGATAACATGGAACCTCCCAAGGGCCCTGGAAAGACTATTCTGCTTCGGGAAGCAATTTGGAGTGGCAGGCTAGTTGGGCGAAGGCTTTTCACTATTACGGTGCATACAAGCCCGGGAAGGCTGCACCATGCTTGGACCTCATTGTGTGTTACCCCACTCATATGGGTGGGACTGTCAAAATGATGGTCCATTTTTTGGCTCCCTAGTATACTACGGAGACTAATATTTAGGGTACCCAAAAAAGGGACCATCATTTTTGACAACCACCCATATCTTGCGCGTTCATCCGCGTCGGATGCAGCCTAAGAGCTACAGCGCACTTCAACAAAGCTTGCACCTGGACTCCACGCTCCAGTACCCCAACTCAAAGCCAGCAGCCCCGAAGTCACATGCATTGAGCCGCTCGTCATCTTTGACCACAGTATGTAGCGGTACAGAAGCCACAGAAACTACAGAAGTCTTTCTTGGGTATATGTCAAATGCAATCCGACAGCGATTCTAGGAGCACCCAACCCTAAATGATGCCAATCTAATCTCTACGCCTAAACCCCCAACATTTTTCCCTACTCTTTTTTTGGCCCGCTATGTCCCAGGCCGCCCTGTGTGCGCGGGGAACCGAATCAAGCTTGTGCCGCATGAGGCGAGTTCGCAAAGGTTCATCATAGAGGGAAAAGTAAAAGGCAAAGGGCTTAGGGTCTGGTGGGCCAGGAGGGTTTTAAGGCTTTAGCAGATAATAATAGTAATAATAATCGTAATAGTAATAATGATAGTAATAGTAATAGTGATACCAATACTAATAGTATTAGTAATAGTAATAGTAATAGTACTAGTAATAGTATACATTTGAGCCTGGAATATCCTATCAGGAACCAGCATCTCCTGCGTCCCTAGATGGGTACATTGAGTAGATTTGAACAGAGTCTGCAATGTGAATACCATCTCAGGTCTGGTTTTCACATGAGTTGAGACCCTTCGACCCAGAAAGCAAGCTAGGGCCCGTA
Source organism: Symbiodinium pilosum (assembly GCA_905231905.1). NCBI lineage: Eukaryota > Dinophyceae > Suessiales > Symbiodiniaceae > Symbiodinium > Symbiodinium pilosum. The sequence continues at coordinate 15,896 of CAJNIZ010047164.1, read as the reverse complement.
GGATAGGTCCTGTTATTGTGATTATGCGCCACAACGCACAAAATGGATACCTGACAGCCTGCAAGATTACAAGATTACCGCATTTAGGCTTAAGGGCCCACATGAGGGGTGCGACTCCCAGCAAGTCTTAGGGGCCCTCCTCCAAACTAACATGCACCCCCCAGCAGGGGGCTCACATAGACTGCAGTCGTCGTGGAAGAGATTGTAAGGTGTATTTTTAATTTTTCGAGGGACGGTAAGGTTTCAGACTAAATCTGTACGGTTTGTGGTCATAGGGTGAAGGATTTGGGATTCAGGGCATGTAGTCCGCAGTAATCGCATTGTTTGAGGTGCTACGGTTGATGCTCAAAACCTTGCGTGACCTTGGTATACGAATTACCAGACCTCGCGAGATATAACGGTGCTTGGAGTCTTGCAGCATGTTTAGTATGCATTGCAGTTTAGCAGGAAGTCGTGCTTCTGAGTTTGTGCTGCAAGCCAGTCTCCAAATCCAAAAAATTAGACCCTAAACTGCTAAACTTTATTCTGTGGTAATATCATAACCCTACATATGTCAACCAAATCTTCACTGACTATTGGCTGCCAGGCACGCTGTCCTAAACCACAGCCCTCAACGCACCAGAACCGTGAAACCTACTGTATATATATACCAATTCAGAGATATGTAGCGGCATATTTCTATATACGTGGTGGTATTGCTCAAGAACGGAGACTAACTTTAAAAGCAACAAATAGGAAGCATTGCACATGGAAATTGAGGGGATAGTTGGGACTCCAGAATCCCAAGCAGGCTCAATCCCTAGGCCACGTCCTAGCTAAGGCCCGTCCTGAGTTTCCTTTACGGAAATGTTTCGAATTACAGCTGTAGAATCCGGCGGGCGCTGCAGCGTCCTTAGACGTTCTGCATAAAATTTTCTGGAACCCCTAAACCCTGCATATGAGTGTGCGCCATCCTATCCAGAAATGTCGCGGGCAGCGAGAACTAAGAGTGCTCATTTGCTGGTGGGCTCCGGAAGCCACATGCTCCTGATTTATAGAAGATTAGGAAGTTATACAGGATTCGCAGGGTTTATAGAGGTACACAGGGTGAAAGTCTGGGTTTCAAGAATTTTCCTCAAGTACAGATTCCTTAACGCATATTTGGCCGGGCTTCTTATACCAGGAATCATCTAGGCGCGAAGCCCTAAGCACTAAACCCTGAGGGTATGACACATGGCCCTTCTCTAATACGAGCACCCGCCCCACGACAATGAGTATTCTCGATTACACAAGTACAAAGATACAGCAGGGGACTCTTTGTAAATCAGTAGGGGTAAGGGGTTGAAAGTGTCAGATGGAATTCCACAATAAGCCCCAAGCAACTAACGCTAGTTTAGTATGTTAGGGTGTATAGTTGGGATTATTATCGGGGTATGTAGGGATGCTAACCCGAAAAAGGAAAATCACATAGAACATGACATCGAAACTGAGGTTCTTTCCGGCATGAAATGCTAAACGCGCAGGCAGAAATCCTGAACCCTAGGCCCTATCCATACAAACCCCTGACCCTGAACCCTAAATCATAGCAGGATCCGACATCTTTGGTGCAGCAGCTGCTCCGGTCAGTAGGAACCGGTGACCGGCTGAAGCAGGGTGCCCGTATGGCGCGGTTTGCGTGCTTGTTGGCTTAGGGTGTTAGGTTACCATGGATTTCAAGTATTGGGAGCGGGCTCCATTTTTGTGGTGCGAAGTCTGCGGCTGCTTGATGCTTGTGAGTTTAAAGCTCCTTGGAGCAGTCGAGCCTTTGAGGCCTCAGACGCGAACACCAGCGAACATGTGAAGCAGGTATGGCTCAGAAGTTCCGCTCTACATGCTTAACCATAAAAGAATGTGCGCTGCCCGTTTTTTTATGCGAGGAAGGGTGAGATTCGGGGGCCTCACTTGCAAGCGTCTAGGACTTACTGTGTAAAGTTTGCATGGGGTTTAATTTGGGGCTTGACTGTTCCAAGCCAAGGTTATCCTTTCTGCGATAGTCTGTCCAGTCTATTTATAGCCACTTCTTGCGACGTGTTATTTCCTCGATGCAGCACCCTCCATCCCGGTGTCCTTAGAAAGGAATCTACAATGGTAGTTTCCCAAATTAGGCGGACCCCAGTAGATTACAGCCCAAAATACGATCATCCTTTATATTGGGATCCCCAAAAAGGTATCCCTAATTGTGGGAAACCCCCAAGTGTGTTGGCCCCCCGGTATGCCCAAACAATCCAAGGATGACGCTGACTTCGCCCTAAGTCTACTCGGGGCACTGTATGAAGTGCTGTTGTTTGAGGTGGTTACTTGGAATCTAGGGTTCCAAACAAAAAGGTAGTGCCCGCAAAAGACCCGCAATCCCACAGTCGCCGAAGTGTTTCCTATAAGCACGGGTTTTGGCTTCCTTTTCATTTGGCCAAGGCCCTTCATGGTGAGCAGCCACGTGGTAGGGTTGAGGAGATGTTCCTCGCGCTCTTTGTGCACGACCCTACGCAGGTATTTCCCGTTCTTCGAACAAACTCCTAGGTTTTGAGCCTGTAGCTGGGACCACAAGCCAACGGCTGAGGTTGATTTTTCGCAACGATCGCGAGTGCGAGTGCATTGCGCTGCGCCCAGTGTCAGGTGATTTTGTTCATCGATTCAGGGTTTTCAAGCACAGCAGGGTCCCACGTCGCAACGCTTAGTGCATCATCCCTACACCCCCTTATCTATTTCCCTTATCTACTTGTATACCCCTTGAATAACGCCAGACGACGAAACTTGAAAGCAACTCGGCAGTGAAACGCTTGCTGCCAAAATCCTCACTTTTTTTAGCATACTGCTCACTACAACACAATACAATACAGCCCTTCCGCTTTCATTTATGACTTGAGAGTGGGAGCCCTTTCTATATATGTGTGTGAGTGTAAACAGATTCAGATTAAGCTGCTGGGCTTAGGATTCGTGTTTAGGGGTTTCTGAAGAAGGGAAGCCTTTGAATTCAAAGGGAACACAAACATGTTGCAACAAGGACTACACAGGGGCCGTGTTGGAAACTGCCACGCAAATTGCCTTGTGGTTGTTCTTCGCATGATACTTACATTTGCCAGCTGTAGAGGGGTGTATGTAGCGAAGTTTTGGGTTAAGGATAGAGGGGATATAGCTTTCGGATCTAGGGTTTAGAGTTTGGGGGGAGGATTTGGTATCCCTGATCTACAAAGAGAAAAACACTAAAACAGTTATATGACTGTCGCCAGGTCCTACAGGAATGCAACCGATTGTTCTGGTCGAATTGTGTTCACCTTTGCTATTCTTATAACTACACTGCTATCGTGTGCGAACGGCGACGGCGGCGATGGCCGCCAAGACAACGAGAGCGGAGCGCGGCCCCAAAGACGACGAGCACGACGACGAGGACACCTGAACCCTAAAAATCCTAAACCCATAGCCTGGCCTCTTTGAGACCAGGTCACAGGAAGATTGACCATGCCAGCCGGTAGCTCCTCGCTGACAGTGGACAAAGCCTTTGAGGCCTGGCGTTGCGGGTTCAGCGATCAGTAGGGAATACGGGTATATATATGCATATAGATAGATAAGATAGATGATAAAGTTTAGGGTTTAGGGTTCAGGGATTAGAGTTTGTAGGCCTGGGTGCTTGGGAATCGGGGTTTGAAGTTTAGAGTTTAGAGTACTTTTGCTTACCTAAACCCCAAAAGTATGTAAAATAATTGCCTTTAGGGCTATCATTATGAGTTTAGGGCTGTTATTTTACATGTTTTCGGGGTTTAGGTAGGGTTTTTTGCGTTCGAACGCGCGTTGCAGCTTTCTTGCATGTCAAGGTCACAGTCGGTGAAGGTGTCGTGTGCTTCCGGGCGTAGGAGCCCACCAACACGCGGTTTAGGGTTTAGGGTTTAGGGTTTAGGGCCCACAAAGAAGACAACCAGCAAGCAAGGACCAAGAACTACACCACTACGTTTTCATGACCCTAAACCTAACACCCTAAACCTCAACTCCACACCTTGGGTACTGCCCCCCCCCAGTAGCAGTCTATATTAGGGGTCCTATTAAGGGCTATATACAACCATATGATATTTATTATCCAACTGTTAGTAAGTGGGGGCAGTACCCAACCCCAAACCCCTGAATCGTAAGCCCTTCCAAAAAGCAACTTGAATCAGGAGCACTTAGAGGATGTCCCTCTCCGGAGGCAAGGTAGGGTTTAGGTTTAGGGTTCAGGTGTAGGGTTTAGGGTTTATAGGGTTTAGGGTTTAGGATGTAGGGTTTAGGGTGTATATATATATATATATGAGCGTTTTTTCCTCTACTCGCAGGTGTAGGCGTAGTTATCAATTGAGTTAAACCATTGTTTGTTTATCCTACATAACCGCCCATGAGGCTTAAGGGAGGGTTCCAGGCTTTGGGTTTGCCCATTATACTAGCTTCCATTCTCTTTTCCATTATCCCCTATATAATCCCAACACATAATTACTATAGTAGTTGCCATGTTCTTTTCCAGTATCCCTATTGTTTGGGATCTAGAGTCCTGAGGCCGAGGATTGAGCTCCAAATCGTAGGGTTTGGGGTTATATTGGGGTTATATTGGGATAATGGAGAAGAAAATGGAAGCTACTATAGTATGTTGGGGTCATATTGGGATAATGGAACAGTAGGGGCTTGCATATATGGGCGGTTGAAGTTCGTTTAGTGGCTTGCTCGTGGAGGCTGTCCTGCTATGTAGGTTATACGTTTCAGGGTTATCTAGGGTTAAGGGACGAGGATGGTCCCAGTGGTAAGACAGGAGCCTGAATATCGCAATTATGGAATGCCGAGTTCTTCAGGAGGAGTCTAGGCACCCCTAAGACTTGTAGACTTAACCACAGCTCTTAGCCTTGAAATTTGAAAAAGACCCCTGGGAACTATTGAGACTACAGGGCCTCTGCGTTGCGAACACCCTTTTTTTTTGATGTTCAGGGCCAGTGTCTTGGCGAAATGTCAGGACTAGGGGAGGTTTTTCTAGTACTGTAAATTGGGACTTGAAACCTTAGGCCCTAAACCCTATAATGAATGTGGGGATTTGGGTTGGAAGGGTAGGGCTTACCTAGACGCTAGGGAGTCTTCCCTTCGGGCGAAGCGTATCTAACCTTGCGGGGAGGTAGTGAAAGAACTTATGACGATAGGTTGGGTTCAGATTTGAAGGTTCAGGGTTTAAGGTGCAGGCCTTAAGATAAACCCTAAACCCTAAATAGGGGAGTAGGATACAGGGATTAGAGTCTTCAGCGACTCTGGTCAAGGGTCATGTGAGTTCCTGGCAGAATGCTTGAAATAACGAATACCTAAACCCCGAAAGTGTGTAAAATAATGGCCTTTAGGGCTATTATTATGGGTTGAGGGCTGTCATTTGTCCATGTTTTCGGGGTTTAGGTAGCACCTATTGACCCTGTTGCCGGTTCTATTTGGGAAGCCAAGAAGGGACCGTAATAGTGATAGCCAACCATGCAGATCCTCAGCACCAAATCCTATAGCCCCCCTTAAGAAGATAGAATATGGCTCTGGGTATACTATAATAAGATCCCCATATACCCCATTTTCCATCTATTAAGAGGACTATAGTTCATCTAGCTCTGACACCTTAAACCTTAACCTGGGTCCTCCCTGAAATCGGAGGCAACTGCATTGGAAGCTTGAGGAAGGCTTTCTGTTAACCACCTCCCTACCCCCCCAAATGGCAAGCATGATTCTGTCCTGTCTCTGCCCTAAGTTGCAGTCCATGGAACCCTAAACCCGAAACTCTCACAACTAGATCCTAAAGCGTGAAGACTCGGGCTTTGGGGTCTTCACTGAAGACCCTAAAGCCCTAGACGCAAAAACAAGCTGGACTCTGAACCTCTCCCTCTAAAACCCTATGCGTCCTAACCTCTAGGATCCTAAACCCGAAACCTTGCCCTAGACCCTAACCCAGAAAGCCTGAACCCCTAGACCCCAAACGCCT